>JAQIXJ010000331.1:0-39205 GCA_034700185.1 Phthiracarus laevigatus
ATTATTATTTTTCAAAAGCAAAAATATTTTATTGATGTATGCAATACTTATATGAAATTTAAAACATTTTATGGTAACAGTTCGTTTTTATTAAGCTCAACACAAGCTCAATAAGCTCGTTGAATTAAGCTTGAGCTTGAGCTTAAAAATTTAAGCTCAAACGATGATGAGCTTCTAGCTTTAGAATTACACTAAATCTCATGTTTGAGCTTTATCTTGAGCTTGAGCTGGCTTAAGCCATCTTACCTGAGCTTGAGCTTTCTGCCATCATAAACTGTACTACACTGTACTCAAACGTATATAGATAATAGATATGTATACAGTATATAGAGAGTAGGTTTACAGTATAAGTTATTTGCCATTTGGTTTGATTTTCGTGCTCGCATTTTATGACAATTTTGCGTGCATTTCTCAATAACATATTTTATAATAAATCTATATTTAGAATGATTCACTTTTATTTCATGTAACCGTTAGATTAAATAAGTTATACGATATTTCTCAATCTAAATATTATATTCCCGATTTTGGCAGTTGATATTCCGTAAGGTGGCTGACGTTAAACGCGAACAAGAATTAGCGGAAAGGAGGAAGAATGATCCCATGATGGATGTGGCTCAAGACCATTTGGTGAGAAAAATATTTTCCAAGTTCCGGAAACCATCGGATCCGGGATCGTCAACAGTTAGCGCAAGCAATAGTAGACCAGGTTCTAGTGCTCCACAGCCTCCAACGCAAATATTGTGTGTGCAGCCAGACTTGGAGAAAGGAGATATGCCTCATATTGTTGAGAAAAAAAAGCAGCCTTTCTCTGAGCCTGATTCGCGGGCGAGTTCTGGTACCAGTAAGACATCGAAATGGGCATCAGTATTAGCCAATGCAACACACAATAACAATAATAATAATAACAATAATAGTAACATTGCTGTGTCTGCTTCTGCCACTGAATTCTCTAAATCTTTAGAGTTTGATGTGGATAAACAACTGCTCGATAGGGACGATAATAGTGGTGCTAATAGACGTACAGAACTAGTGTGCAAAAAATCGGAACATATTCAAGTGGTTAAAGATATTAGGCCTCCGACGCAAAGCAAACAATGGCCACGAGTTCCTACCAGTGGCAGTATTAGGCCGGAAACGATCGAAGAATCTGCAGAACCTCAGGAGTTTGAGTATAAAAAACATTCGTTAATTGGAGCAAAAGGTGACGATAGTAAGACTATTGAATCATCGATGCCCATGATTCAGCCAAAAAGTATTAATAGCAGTGACTATCAACAAATTATTGCTAGTTTAATAGATATGAGAATTGATCTCAAATTAGAAATACAAAAATTAAGCAATAAAGTGAGCAAAATAGACGAACATATTTCTGAATTAGTTAGAAAAATATCTGCCTTTAATATTGAAACGGATGAGAACGCGACCACAACCAAAGCAGTGCAGCAGTCTGTGATCTCCGAGAATATTGATGACACTACTGATGAAAATAAATGCAAACAGGATATTATTGGAAGTGAGAAAAGCGGCAAAAAGAGTGACAAAAAGGATGTGAATAAAAGTGCCGATAAAAGTGGTCATCGAGTGTCGACTCGTACCACTCCATTAGTGCCCACAAGAACTATAAATATTAGCAGTAGTAAGAAAGCTGCTACAACTAAAAATTTAGCAAAACAAGTGTCTGATACTTCTAATAACGAAAGCGATGAAATGAGGGCAATGCTTGAAAACGAAATCGCAGAACAAGACGTGGAGAACATCACTGACGACGATCAGGACCTGACTAGCAAATTATGAATTCTAATTAATTAAGTATATATCCATTATTTCCATATTAATGACAATTTAATTAAACGCATCAAAACGTTATATATATATATAATATAATATATTGTTTTTGATATGCAAAACTAAAAGTTTCTGTTTCAAAACAAATCCCAAACAAATTTTTTATATTTATTAGCAATAATTATAATAATTATTACTCTATATATTACTATATTAATGTTAACGAGAAATAACTTTCTATCTGTTGTATCTGCAAAAACACTATTATTAATCTATACACATAATGTTAGATTATAAACCATAAACGAAGTGTTAATTTTGTTTAATACTCTCTCTCTCTACAAAACTCTTATACATAATAATACAGTATTGTTACGGAATAGTGTGTCTAATTATATAGAAAAGCATATTTGGCTGCAATTTTCGCGATAAACCTACGAAACGAAAAATGCACTTCAAAATTATATGATTATTCCCAACCAAAACTAAACAGAAAAATCTAAAAAAAAGAAAGAAATCCAATGCGTTTGAGCTTAATTTATGATTAAAATAATAACTGTTAGCGTGATTTCAGATCATTTTCAGAGACTATTTTGGCGCTACTTTATGCAACAAATATTGCGGAGATAACACAATGTGTAAATTAGTGATTGTGCTAAAAATTATATTCCTGTATAGAATGATCAACAATTTCACTATATATTCAATTTAAACTTATATCCACACACAATTTTCATTATCAATTTTGTTAACAAAAAAAATCGATTTTCCATTATTTTAGATATTTTTAAAAAATTTGTTTTGTTGTGATATATATAAATATAAATAAATATGAACTCAGTTATATATATTATAAATATATAAATATACTCAGTGCCTCTTAATAATGGTCATATTTTTACAATTCCCACAAATGACAATCTTGTATCATATTATATTATAAAAACTTATATTAAAATAAATAAAAAATTATTTAAATTTTGAATTTATTAATTAATTAAATTCATATCCGAAAAATTCAATGAATTCTGGGAAGGTGTAAAAATATACAAAACAGGATTCTAAAACGTTAAAAAAATAGTAGCAAAGTATACAAAATTTCTTGTATCATTCAATTTTTTCTCTCATGTCCGCTTATATGACATGATATATTGTAAAAATAGTTAACTTTGGTATACCTTAAGACCAAGTTCCTTAAATTCCTCTAATTCCTACGGCTGTATTTGAAATACCAACTTACTATATGAACAGTGTTTGATTATTAAAATATATATGTAATATTAAAAGTAATAACTTATATCCGATTTTATTTGATTATCAAATCAAAAAATTATTCAATTTGTTTCGTAAAGCCATTTGATTTATTGGACATAAATTATGTTTTTGGGCATCTCTATCAACACTAACATATAACGAGATTAAATAACTTTCTTATAACAATATCGTGAAAGAAACATTAATTCCATTACAGTAACTAGAATTTGTATAATTTTGTGGCACAACTTTCTCTATGAATAATTGAAGCTCAATATAAATGCAACATTGAAAATATATTCTGTATGAAACAATCATTTTGGCAATAAATCTAAGCGAACAACAATTTGGTAATTAAAACATAGAAAACACGGTTATAAACTAATTATCTGATAGTTAGCGCTAAAAACAGAGCTTATTTAAAGATTCATTAATATTAATGAATATTAATTTGAAACTGTTTATCCAATTGCTTTCTCAAGGATAGATAATTTTTGCTCATAAAATCCTTGGACATGAGAGCGAAATGTCCATTATTTATTTCAGCTCATTTTTATTCTCCATTTATTGCACTTACGAGAAAGTAATGTTCCGAAAAAGGTAAACTTGTCTCCGCTATCTCAACGTTTACAGTAGATGTAGCAAATTTACCAAACAAAATCTAAAAAAATAAGCACAAAGTATACAAATTAAAATAATTTTAAGCCTCTACGCTTTTTGAGTTGTTTTTTAAATCTGAATATGAATTTTGGTCAAAAACCTTACAGATTTTTTGTTTGATCGGCTTCAGTGAGTCTGAGAAAAATAACTTAATTCGTTTAGAAACAATTAAACGTAAATTTAATTAATAATTTTAAAATTAAAACACAAATTCAACTTTTATCAACTTAATAAAATTATTGAAATAAAATAACTTACAATTTTTGCTATTTTTTAATGTCTAAATAATATTTTATGACACAATTTAACAAAATATGAAAGATTTTCGATGTCAAAGAATTTAATTTATGTTAAAATATTGATTCACCAGAGATTATTTTTACTATGCTTTATATTTTCCTTGAAATTTGAATTTACATTTTGAAATAAACATAATTTTAAAAGATTAATGAATTTTATTTTCCGAGTTTTGATTCTTTTTTATTTCAATTTCGAGACCATTTTTTAAAGAATTTTTTGCTTATTATTGCTTCAAACATAAATCATCTCTGTATATAAAATATGTAATAAAATAAGTGCGGACAAACAAAAGCCACAGCTAATAGGATAATAAATACTTTTAAACGCGTACGCATTTTAAATGTGTAATGAAGTTTAAATTTCATATTTTTGTTGTATTACCAAAATAATTGTTATCGCATGTTAAATGAATTATATATTCTTTTTTTTTAAAATGTTTGTATAAAATTAATTAACAAAATATCTTTTACTTATCAAATTCACAAATTATAACTAGAGTTTAGACAACTGTTTAGTCTGGTTGTACCCATTGTTCCCAATTTTTAAAACTTTTAAAAGTTGTATTTATTGAAATATTACACGAAATCGGAACAAAAAAAGCTTAATTGAAATATGCATTACAGATATGGATAGGAAATTAAAAAACATTTATCTCATATTTAATCTTACCTGTCATTGCTGCCAATGATCAGGAAATCTTTATGCAAACTATTGTATTCATTCGTTCATTTTTTTCTGCAAACTATTTTGTGATATGCGTAGAGGCAAAACGCCGTTAAATAGCGAATTGTTATACGCAAACGTATATTATTTCGCGGTGGTATTTACAACTACGTTCGTTAGTTAAAATACTTGCGTTACGATTTCAATTTTTAATAATCAACAAAAAAAAACTTTTCTCATTTATATTAATGAAAGAAAAGGCGTTTAACCCGAAAAATGTTGCGAAGGTTATCGCATTAGTACTTTGGAAATGTTCGGTTGCGGTCTAATATAATATTTATTTTTTTCTGCGAGAGACGATCTATCTTTTGATGGCACACTCTATTTTTCAGCGTTTGGCCACAGTGTTCAACACAATGCTCAGCTCTATATTTATCGATTATTTTTAGTGCTACTCATTTCGTAGCAGAAACGTTAAACAGGCTAACATTTATATTTATAACAGACCATAACCTGACATTAATACTAGTTTAAATAATGCCATAAATATAAAAATGCGTTTTATATGATTGCAGTTTTATAAAGAAATTTTTTTCTCGGCAAACATGTAAACTGTGTATAAGTTTTCCTTTAGCGAACGCATACCCACACCAAAGCTTTGCCCATTCTTTTGCATCTATTCTGACCTTTAATTGCGCAATAATTTATAATAAATTGTTTATTTGATGCGAATAACCAAAACGATTTTGGGCCAACTGTTATATGCGATGCCATAAAAGCGGAGAGTATTAGAAAAAATAGTTTGAATGTTTGATATAATAGTGATTTCGGATCAATACCAATACTTGTTTTAAAGGAAAGAGCGCTATGGATGCCATGCATTGTAATTTTGTCTCTTCAATTCTCCAGAGGAAAATGTTAGCAAAATGGATAAATCAGAAGAACTGGAATGAGAAAATAGAATTCCTCATTGATGTGTCATTTAATAGATCTCTAACGGAATATTTAACACAAGCGCTAATTTGGAAACGAAGTACAATTAGCGAAATGGAGAGATAATAAAAGCTTAATATCTATGCATGCGTTGTTTTATTTATAAATGTCAAACATGTGAAAATTATATAAGCTTTAACAGCAACGAAATTGCTAGAAAGCTTTCACTCCAATTCCGTTATTTGGTTGACGCTATTGATTGAAAATATTACAATAGTTACAATAGTCAATTCCACTAACGTTCCACTGATTAACGTTACACTAATACGAATCGAAAATAGTTTCAATGATTTCAGATTGAAAAACTATTATTCCCTCTTATTTAATATAAATAAGTTCCATCAAAATATTTGAAGCATTAAGTCAAATTAAATATAATATCTATATTTTTGAAATGATAATATTTTTGAAAATCAAACAAAAATTTGGTTAACGTTTCACTAACTTGCAATTAATGATGAGAGAAAGCTCGAGCTCAGGCAAGCTAGCTTAAGCTAACTCAAGCTTAATATAAAGCTCGAATACGAGATTTAGTGTAATTCTGAAGCTTGAAGCTCACCTTCTTATGAGCTTAGATTGTAAGCTCAAGCTCAAGGTTAAACTATCTTCTTGGGCTTCTTGTTCGTAATTAATAAAGGCAAACATTACCCCAAAAATTTGTTTTCAAATTTTATGAAAATGTTTCATACATCCCCAAAACATTTATTTTTGCTGTTAAAAAACAGAATGAAAAGCTAAAGCCTAATTGTATTATTTAGTTAAAGTAAGTGAGATTTTACTATTAGATAGTCATAATTAAAAAGGTTTTGTAACCTAAGCTCATAGACAAGCTGAAGCTCAGAAATAATTTTTATTTTTGAAGTTCAGCTTAATTCCTTCCTATTTTAAGCTTAAGTTCAGCATGATCAAAGCTCAAACTCATAGAAAATAAGCTCCATATTATCGTTGCTTGCAAAAATTTTTTTTGTTCCACTAATGGGCCATTATCGATACTATTTTAAAATTCCAATAACGTTCCACTGTAGTGGAGCAACATTTATCACCCAATTCCAATGTAGTTTAATTTTTAATTTGAACATTTTTGAAAATTTTCAAAAATTATTATTATCGAAAATTTAAATTTTAAAAACATATTCCGGGAATTCATTTTTTAACAAACATATACAGTTGAGATGAATATAGAAATTTAACCAAAAAATGAAACGCTAAAACGTTTATTTTGCTTATAATCAATTAATCGGTAATTAAACGCATACAAAATTGAGTTACAAAGTGCGATCCAATATCACAAGATAAATCAACACGAATTCATTCTGTGTACTCAATGCGATGAAATCCAAACCTTAAGGTTAAGGTTTCTTATTCTCTTTCTTTGTTGCGCTTATAACGCATAACACTGAACCTGCACTTTGACAACCAGTATAAAAAAAGATATTGAGTAATAAAATTGAAAAAAAACGTTAAAAAACTCTAACACTAGAACGAAAACTCATTCTGTAAGCGAAAGACATAGCACTTTGTCGCCGAATCGAAATTATTTTGTGTTCCCAAAAAAAGAAAAAGATGTTAAGCATACAGATATTACTCTATTTACTCTACGATTAAAACCAGAAAAGCAACAAATATTGTGATTACAACATATGATGTAGAGTTAGCGTACAAGCCTTCATCCAATAACTATATAAATATTAGTGTATAAATGATTACACCGAATAAGCGCCGAAGAAATCACACCAAACTCAAGTTGAATGGTCAACACCAACAACTTTGAATTTAACCAGATCATTCGAAATAAAAAAAAGCTTCAGCCAAAATTTTATCAACATTACCAAAATAACGTTATGTTTAACATGGTTAAACAAGGCTGAAACACCAAGTCATTTATTATAGATTTTTGCCTGGAATATGTTAAAATGCATCGATGTTTGGCCACTTTTTCTTCTTTTTTATTGAATGAAAAATTGTTTTCAAACGCATACATTTTAATTTCGTATGAAGATTGTTTATACAGAATCGTAATGCACACAATTTATGTAAATAAAATGTAAAAAGTCTCGATTCATATTGACATCGCTGAACAGCATCGTTGAATTACATGTTATAAATACTAATAATAAATAAATTTTAGTAAAAATCATTTTTACAAAAATAATTCAATTTATAATTAAAAAATGACTCATTCACGCATTCAAATCCAAGAATAATTAAGATACAGTCAAGATTCTCTGCTGTTCTTGATATATTGAAAAAATTCTAAAAAGTAATTAAGATTCTTAACAATTGTATTGTGGTTTCATATCAAAATAATATAACGAAAAAATTAATAAAATTTATTGGAGTAAGAAGTGACTGAAAAAATTGTTGTATTTTAAAAACAACGTCAAATTTCTACGCATAGTCTAAATAACAATTAACTGGTAAAATTTTCAAATTTTTTATTGATTAACAAGCGGTTTAAAAGAATCGATAATAATAGGATGAAGACACTACATGGAGCAGGATGGAGCAAAATTCACATAATCAGTAATTATACCGAAAGCGCAAATATAACTGTAAGAAAAGAAAAAAGCTCTTAAACACATTTGCTCATTATGTTTTTTGGATGTGATTATAAGAAAAAATTAAAGTTTTAAGTATACAAGTTTTTCATTTCACTTCTTTCTTCGCCTTTTTTCTATTCTCTATCGATTTTTATCGTTTCTGTTTCCTTATCTCATCTCGCTTTCTTGTACACTCCTTCTCGCTTTACTTTCTCTTTAACTGCCGCTTTCCTTACACTCTATTCTCAAGTTATTTTTAGATCTCTGACCGATATTACTTTCGTTTTTATTAAAGGTAAAGAAGTAGACATAAATCTCAAACTCACGCTCTTTTATCTATTCGTTTTTCTCCTAATATTTGTGGCGAATCTCTCTGAATGAGGTTGCTTTTCATATATTATATTCTTTGATTAAAATAACACGAATTTGATCTATTTCTTTATACAGCGAATACTAAAATTTAGAATACAAATACACATATATCTTACAGCCACGAAGAAAAATAATTTCTAAGCTCTCAAAAAATCTTTTTATGCGATCGCACTTTAAAAACTTTTTTGCGAAGCTTTATCGTAATTTTGCTAAATATCGCGCATTTATTCACGTTTATGCTGTACTCTTGTAGTATATGCAGTACTATGGTGTGATTTACAGTAAATATCACATATTGTGTGTGTGCATTATTACAAGTACATCTATATTTGAAATCATTTTTTGCCAGAGAAAAGTGCACATCGATGCATGAATAAATATTGAACTCAATATATACAATACCAGAAATATGATTTGTTTCGGTTATAGTCAATCGAATCATAGACAAAGAAATCTTATTTTAACAAAAACAATTCATGAAAACTTTTTTAACTCATTTTGAGCTTACGAAAACTTTCTTTGCTATCGATTTGGTATTACTATCTTCTCCTCTTTTTTTACTATTTCATAAGTAAATTGTCTACTTTTAAAACTTTATTGTGCTTAATAATGGATCGATTTATTTTTATTATTAGACAAAATTAGACCGTTTTAAGTGTTATTGTGCTCACTTATGCCTTATTTTATGCACCCAACCGCTTGGATTTAAAAGCACAATTCTGTATAATAAAAGAAATACATCGAAAAGAAGGGCATTGCGCTAAAGTATGGTAATAAAATCAAAATTAAAAATAAGTACAAGATAATGTACTTATTTTACTGCATTTTTTCGTTGTACGATCCAAGCACTAGAATTGAAATTACATGACGCAAGTTAAAATATTAACCAAACACAATATAAATAGAGTAATACTGGGTTTGTTTTTAAACGTTCATTTAGAAAATGGAAATAAGTAGGATTTTTTTTATTATGCACGTATTGCGAACAACCCGTAATCACCACAGAATTAGCCCATAAGTCTAATTTGCAAGTTTTCTGGTAGAACGTCAATATAGGTTGACCTTTAGAATCGTTATTTCGTTAGAAAAGCTAAAATTGGACATTTGATTTGGTTAAAGTTTTAAAAACAATTGATGTGATTTGAAATTTCATATTTATTAGTTATTTCAAACATATCAATAAACTGTTTTACTTAATAATTTTTTGTTTAATGTAGCAGAATATTCCATTTTATTAGTTGTACAGATAGAATGTATCGGTAATATGTTTCATGCGAAAAATAAGTCAATTTTGACTTTTTTCTTACGGATTATTGATCCTTTATGAAAACTTTATGATAGGCGAGTAAAAACTAAATACAAATCACGTTTTCAGCTCTATTTTTGTCAAAAGTTTATGTTCGTTGGTAATGTATACCTCATCCACTTAAGAACACTTTATTAATAAATATCGCTTTATTTATAAATATTCATTAATATATGATCAACATAACTATTTTTTTTGCTATAGAAGCAAAAATCGTGTACAGTATTAAGTATTAAGGTATTCGGCATATATGGGTAAATGAACAGAAAAAAATGTCAACATTGATATTCGGCCAAACATAAACATATTACAGAATATTTTGACAATAAAACTATTATTGACATGTATAACTTCGCTGTATAACATTTCTATTGCTTTGGTGGAAAGTTTTTTTATTCGCGATATATATTATTGAATATTTTATTTAAATGTAACGGTTTATTCTATGCGCCAGCATAGTTAGCATAGTTATCCGTCTATTTCCATAAAAAAATGAGATTTATCTGTCAATGTCGATAATAATAGAACGAAGAATCAATAGTGATGGAGCAAAAGTAGTACAATATTTTTGTACTAATAATCAAATGGCATAATCACATTCGAATAAATTAAATTATTTAAAATAATGGTCTTTTTAAGTAATAAATACTTCTTTTAAGTTATAAAAGAAATATCTTAAACACATATTGGGCACAAGTCCATGAAAAAATAGGTTTAATAGTTATTGTTACGCTAAGTTTAATGCGTGCAAAGTTAAACTAAAGATTTTTCTAATTTATGAGCTTACGTACATTTTCAGATCTTATTCAATAATTTTTCTATATTTAAATATACAATGCAAATAAGTATAATTTGCTCATATTCATTCAATTATTCAATGCAAATTATTTAATTTTTTTTATCAAGCTTTAAAAATCTTCTTAAAAATTACTTTTTTATTCAAAAGTCGAGCTTATGGATTTGACCATATCTGTATATCAGTCCGTCCTTCCGTTTGTAGCCTTATATTAATAAAATAATTTCTCAGATTTCTTATATCAATAAACGGATTTGGCATTTTGCTTAGAAACTTATATATGCATTGACCTAAGGAAAAGTGAGCTATCTATGAATGTGTCGTTCTTGTTTATATCATATTATTCTTTTTCAAATTTAAAAAATACATAAATCGATAAATAAAAATTCACTAACAAGTTTAAATCTTCACAGCTGAGAGTGAAAGTCATATATTGTAACTCTTTCTGATTAGGGAATAGGGAATTACATTCATATCAATTAATTTTTAATAAAAAATATTAGGTAACGATAATTATTTAAAAAAAACTTATCTTAGTTTCAATGATTATTATTTTTGTTATAAAAACAAATAATTTATTCAAAAAAAATATAAACACTTTGTCTAAAATTTACTTCTTTATTTAACTTTTAATAAACTTATTAATTATGCAAGTGTTTGCCAAAACTCGACAATATATTAAATATTTAATTCGATGTGTATTTAAATAAAATGTAGACTCAATTTCCAAAGCCTACATCAATAAAACAATTAATCTTAATATCATTTTTTAAGAATAATGATAACAAAGGGTTTTGTTTTAATTTTTTCTAAAATATTTTGAGGCAAAAAATTGTTCATTTGATTATATCTACAATTAGTGACTAAAATATACGAAATATTATCGAATTCAATGATAAGGAATTTGATTGATTGATAACATCAATTTTGTTTTGTAAAATATTAAAACAACAAACAAAAATAAATTACATGGAATTTTTTGTTGTGTGTGTGAGTGAGTGTGTGTTTGTGGTTTTTTTTACAATATTCTTATTTTATTATAATTATAATACAGAAAATTCATATGGATAATGTACGCGTTCACTTATTTAACAAACACCAGTATGAAAACTGGTTGTCGTTCAGTTTCATAACGTACTAACGATCTGTTACACTCTTTTTTCTTATACGTTTCTTATATGTTCAACTTTATTTTTCATTTTAGTATTAAATGGTTAAATTTTTTGTAAAACAAATACTTAAAAAAAGAATATAAACGGAAAATAATAATTTTGTTAATAAATGTTGTGAATTATATGTAACATATGTTTAATCATAAGATTATTAATAACATTATGAAACAGAACGCGTACATTAAATAACTGTATGACAACCAATTTGCCGACTGGTGTACGTTAAACAACTGAACGCGTACGATATCGATATGAATTTTCCGTAATAACTTATTTTGGTCACTCGTGAAAGATGTTCCCATTTGATGAATCATGTGGTGAATTAATCACAGTCTCAATACGTTATAAGTGATAATATTAAACATTGAAACTCGGCAGCTTAGGAATGAATCGGCTGTGCTATAGAAAACAGAAAAATGCAAGAAAGCAAAAAACCACGTCAGTGTTGTAATATTAGTTAAGCGATCGGTTATTAATTTTAAAACGAAAACAAAAGCAAATATAATGTCATTTTAGAAATAGGTCGCACCTTTAGTATCACTAAAATCGCGTTTCAAACTCAAAGCAGCATTCATTCAGCAACAAATTAGGCAGAAAACTACAAAAAGTGAGTCTAAATGTTTTTTAGTTTAAATTTGTTTAGTTTTATGATAGAGGAAAAGTGAGCTGTAATTTTTAATAATTAGTTTTAAGTTAGGGAAGAGTAGTAGTATTAGCAGCAGCCAAAGCCAATTGGTCTCCAACTTTCTTCGCGCTAAATGTAATCACACCACGAATGCCTTTCACTGATGTCTAAGTGCGAGTACAGGTGAACAAGCCTTAAGCAATAAATGGATACATATTCATAAGTCTGGTATTAGCCTACCTTTTTCTTTGTTCCATTCAGATATTCTTTATACATATCGGAACGAAGATATCTCGGGTATGAGTCATTCTTCATCAATTGATACACATGGCCCGCAGCTTCATCAAAAATCCATCGGTTATTTGGATTGCTTTCAATGTTTTTCTTGGTAATTTCATATGATTTCGCATCAATATTAATGGGACAGTTGGCATCTGATAACACAAATATTAGTGTTTAGCGTTAATGCTTAGTGTTTAGCAGCGGGCAGTGGCAGTGTTTGCCAGTGGTTCATATAAATCAATCAATCAATCAATGGGAGCGAACCACGCAACAACACAAACCTGGTCCGAGATATTCATTCCATATTTCCTGCACTTTTTGAACCACATCGCGACTATGTACACATTTAAGCTCTTGAACAGCATCCCAGAATCTAAACGAAAAATTTCATTTTTGTTTGCTTACTTTGAACAAACACCGCTATAGAATATAATCTAATGTTCGCAAATCTATGGGAATATTACATGAATATGCAACTTTTATGTTAACTCATTTAAGATTTAATTCAAATCGTATTATTCCGTGTGGATCGATATTCATTCCACATTTAACGCTATTTATCATTTGTGACCCAATTCAACGCATCTCATCAAAAAATATCAAATAAAATAATGTAAATAATGTATAATTTTTTCGATGTTTTCACAAATGACTAAATTTGAATTTTCAACTCATAAAGTCTACGGTACCTAAAAATAACTGGTTAGATATGTACTATTTAGATAAAACTTTTGCTTAGCAAGAATTTAATCCATTTGGTAGAGTGAGTCGAAAATTTCCCAACGGAATCGTTATACTTAATCTAATTCAATTAAACATTTTAAATTACTAGTTACGAGTTTGGATCGTTTTAACAATAAATGTCTAAAGTTAGCATTAAAGTTAGCATTATTCTAGTAAATTTATAATATTAAAATCTAACGTTTCAAACATAAGTAAAAACGCTTCAAATTTCATACAAAGCCGTACAGGAAGTGGAATATAATATTAATTTTTAATAACTGCGACAAATATGGATACTTAAGCTTCCATAGGTGCGGTTGAACAGCGGTTTAATTAGGCGGTTCGACTACGGTTTATTAAATAGTTTTTAATTAAATATTAAATATTTGGAAGTTCGGCGGTTTGAGGCTATTTCGGTTTATTATCTGAAAAATGTTAACGGCATTTTGTTTGTTAACCGAATTTTTAGTTTGGTGTGGTTAGGAATTTCATTAACCACCGGAAGTTTTATATCAAGGCCATCACATCATATATGTGAACAGTATATACAGCTTCAAATTTTTAACTGAACCCATTTACTTAGCTTTTAAAACCCAACCTTAATTACATAAATTATTAAAAAAATTTTATCACAATGCTTGAACTTAATTAAAAGTGCATAATCAATCACAACGCTATTCTGTTAATACACTGGGAATATTAATTATAATAATTAAATAGTGACAAATATTATAGGACTAATAAAGTAAAATTGTGTCATAAACTTGTAACGCAAACTTAACATGTATTCAAGATATCGATTTTAGGTGGTCGACCGTTCTTTTTAAATTCTATTATTTCTATGCCTAAATAGGTGTAGACCTCTCGTAGTTATTTTTAGTTTATAGCAGAAGAGCTGGTTCAAAATACCATTAGTTATGAAAGCTTCATACTTTCGTTAGCATTAATGGTGACGATTATTATGAATGAAGGATATCTCAAGTACAAAGTATAACAATGTAACGATAGCGACCCAAGAGGTTATGCCAAAATTTACAATTTTTATGACAGAAACTACTAACACAGAAAATTGGAAGACCGCAAAACTGAAGAATAATATTGGATCCTCATAACCCATAAACCTAAATCTAATCATTTTTAATCTTTGTTAAAATTATTTACTAAAAAACATTAGAAGGTGTTCACGTTTTTAAGCTTTATCGACATTTTTATTATAATTATTAATTTCTAGAAAATAAAAAATAAACCTATTAGATGTTAAAGGATGTGAACAATTTATAGTCATATATTAAGTCAATAAAGCTTACGAAACACATTGAAACTCTTCACGATTTTTCTATTTGAAATAAGCCATTAATATTTTATATTGGCTGAACATCACAAATGGTTTCACTATTTTTTTATAAAAAAAAGTCAAGTACTCCGAAATTGGATCACAACAAAATTGAAACTAAAATTGCATCAAAATATAAATTGCGATTATTATTATTTTTGAGCAATTTATAACAGACTTTGAGAGTTATTAACACAATAAGAAGATAAAAGAATGTTCGGGATTAGGAGCTCATCTTGATTTTAATCTATATCTATTTTTTATCAGCTTATAGCTATTAATTTATAAATAGGTGACACTTGTGTGACACCAAATTATATTTATGTTGACAAATTGACATCAATAACGAGTTAATCTGAATCTGATCTTACCATCTATTTGGCGGTCAAAAAGTGTTAGATTTCGTTTCAATTTTGTCTTTTTTGATAACTATTTTTCGAGTACACAACTTTTTGTTGCGACTCGTTTTTGTTGCTTATTTTAAAAAAAGCTGAGACCCATTTTTTCTTCCACGGCCCTGTGTGCCCCCTTCGCGACATATACTGTCGTTTGAAATCTATGTATTGTATTGTTGTACCAATGATAAATTTTCAAAAAGTATAAAAAAATTTTTTAAGTATAAATTAAATGAAATCAGTTTCCTAATTATTTAGCTAAAAATCCAAAATAAAGTCGACAAAAAATCAGGAGTTGTAAAATTTGTTACCTTAAACCTGAAAATATAACCCGTTAGCATTTTGGAAATTGTGACACATTCAATTATTGAATAGTGTGATGGTGATGTGTTTTAAGATAAAAGAGTGGACTCAAAGCTATTCCTATTACCAATTATGAAAATTCTATTGATTCTTTTTCTTCGCTACTGTGCTTTACGTCATGTATTTATCCCATTATTATTAGTAAGAAGAGATTGCCTTTCTTAAGTCTATTTTTTGAGTAATTTACAAAATAATAATGTAAAATATCCATTGAAGGTATAAACTTTAAAAATTTTTATCGCATTTCAGATGATACTTTACTTTAATAAGAAACTTAACTAATAGTAATGAAAATACCTTTAAATGTGTGCAAATTTATTCATTTAAAAATTGTATAACGAAATTTATTTATCATATCCATTAGTTACCGAAAAAGTATCTCATGGGGATTAAAATGGCAGTGAAAATGTACAAAAACATAAAAGATTTTAGGATAGATTTTACCAGAAAATACTTAAAAATCAAAAAATAAAAAATTTAACTACGCTTCTAAAAGTAAAAATTGCCTCAAAAACTGGATAGGTATCGATTTATACGGTTAGAACTTAGTTTGAATTTCAAATTTACCTTCGAATGTTTCTGGTTCTGGTTTGAAGTACTTTAGTTTAAAATAAAAATAATTGTTTTTTGCTGGAATTTCAAAGTGAAATAGAGCAGTGAAATAAAAAACATTTTTTCGTAAAGGGTAATAGAATTCGAGAATAAACATTTATTAGAACAGAACTCTCTAAATAGGATTTGGGAAAACATAAGCTATTTTAACGATTTGGTTTACTCGTACGATCTTATCTGATTAAAAAACCCATAAATTTTTGTTATAAAATTGAATTTTTAGATAAACTCATAAGTAGAATGTTTGTATATCACTTTTATAATTAGATAATTTAGTTAACGCTGTTTTCCAAAAGAAACTGCTAACCTTTGAAGATATATTCTTTAGATTTTTGCTCAAAATTTTAAGCTAAGCTAAAAACAATTATGAAATACTAAAATATTATTATCTTTAGAGTGGAATTTTTGATAAGTTTTATTTAATTTTTCGCTCAATAAATGCACAAAAATACAGATATAAAGCTTTGGATCGTAAAATTGATGGAATTTTATTTTTCACCACACTTTAATTTAATGCATCAAAACAGCATTTTTGACTAACGACTAACCCTAATATGAACGACAGACGTATTCATATTAACTTTAGATAGTAAAGAATAAAATTAAAATAGTAGTATAACCTCATTCTGTTTGCTATTTTTAGAGAAATGGATTCAACGCATATCATATTTTGATAAATAAATTAATATATTATATGACTTAAATTTCTAAAATGATCTAAAAAACTCACAATTCAATGCTAAAAATAGATGACAGACAGGAATGAACATTCATGTGGAGTTTTACTGATGAATACATGAATTAAAGCTTATAGATTTTAGGCAATACATTCAATATAATTAAATAATTTGCGAACATACAAAAAATGTTTAATCTGGACGACTCTATGTAAACAGACTACGTATACAGACATTATCAAAACCATTAATTCGCTTTTCTTCAAAGTGGGCTAAAAATTTAACATTGTTCCTGATAAAAGCCAATTATACCTTCATATAAATAAGTTTGTTGAAATTCAGAAACAAACATCATATCAAAACTCCAATCAATTAAAGATGTGTTTCAAATGAACCGGTAAATTGATAGAGGGTGTAAAAAATTAACTTTAAAAAACAAAACGGTAGTAAATCATGTATCTGAAGATTTTCCCTCTCAAACTAAATGTATTTCGGAAACGATATATAGAATACATAAAAAGGGTATATCTTTGATATTTTATGGCACGAGACGGAACGATAAGTTGATGCCTGAATCAACCAGACATAAAAATTTGAATCAAACTGTTACTATTTATAATCTTTATATTAGTATTGTTGAATAACCACTAAATATAAAATAAACCAGTCAAGAACGATATTTTACTTTTAAGCCCAAACCAGTCGTGGTACACTTTTATCAGTCTAGAATATATATCTGAATAAAAATTAAACTACTGAAAAAATTAAATATCTGAAAAACAAGAACATATTCGTAGAGAGCTCACTTTTTCTTAGGTTAATGAATACTTTTGTAAATTTTAATTGTGATCGTGATACTTAAATTTATTAGGTTTTTAGCACATGATGATATGAAGAAATCTCTTTATTAATATAAAACTGCGGACAGACAAACAGACTAACGGACGCACAGTGACAAAAGCATAAGCTCTACTTTGTTTGTAAAAATTGAGCTAAAAATTATACCGTGAATTTTTTAATTACTTTTTATTCACGCTCTTTAATGAATGAGCAAAGGACTGTCATTATCACTGATAAGTAATTCTTATATTAATTAAATTGTTTTATAATTATATTATTAAATTAATATGAGTTACGGTAATTAATTTAGTTAATATATGGATATATGACATGGTTTTGAATCATTGGACGGTTGTTCGGTTCTGTTCAATGGTTCTGAAAACCGTTAAAATATAAAACGCTAAAAATTTAACATTACTATTGAGTTAATCAACCAAATATGGTATTCAAAATTTGAGTAATAACTCGATCATAAACTTCGGTATAAACAACAAACGTTTTATACTTTATACTTTTTATTTAATGAGCCGAGTCTTTTGTATTAACTCAGTAAAAATTTAATTTACTGCCGGATAATAATCACAGAGCGACGACAATAGCATTAAAATAACTTACTTCAGATTTTCTGCGGAAAATTCTTTTTCTAGAAATTTAATAAATTGTTCCCTTCCTGCGGCGTCTTTTAAAAGTTCTTTGAGCGAAAAGGCCCATCGACGTACTCTACGACAAGGAACGTCTTTCCTAATTAATGAATCATAAAACTAGAATTTATTCAAACGAATATGAAATATGCGCATAAATTTAAAATTACGTTTGTCTTTCAAGTTCCCAAAATTCTGTTGAATCACTAATCCATGGATTTGAAGGAGTCTGCAATAATACCAACTTTATTAATAGAAAAAATTTTAAGGAATTAGACAAAATATAATGAAAATATTCGTTTAAACAATACACAAGAAAAGTCAAAATGAATCAAAGCCTTATTACCCCTCAATATATGTTTCATTTTGACAGATCTGGTAAATGTTTAATTATATATATGTTTTAATGATTCAGTAACACAATTATAACATTCAATTCTCATCGCAAATAATGTTAATCAGTGTAAAAACAAATACGTACTCCTTTATTAGGTTCTGGTAATGTTATGAAGGGATCGTATTCCGTCCACTGGTCATAAAAAGCGGAGTATGATTCTGCTACTTTACTAATTTTGACGCCACCAATTCGGTGGTCCAGTCTTATTCTTAACGACTCGATTTCTCTTTTTAACAATTCTGTTTTATCAGTTTCGTTCACTGGGCTTATTCTTCCACCGCCAACAGAACACGCTAAGTGCTGTTATACCATTCGATTATAAATAAATAGTACACCATAGTAAACAAAAGTTTTTCATTTTTAAGACTCACCGTAGATATTTTAACTCTAGCACTTTTCACTGGTTTGTTCATACGGCATGCTTTTTTAATGTCTATTTCTGTTGTATTAACACAACCAGGCTATAAAATTTGAATCAACAGTATATTAATTAGATTTATTTTCAAAACTCAGAAGATTATTTCATATAAGATAGGATAACAAACCACTGGTCGATGGACGTCCCAAAAAGCCCTTTCCTGAGAATCTAATACTTTTCTCTCTAATTTGTCTCTTTTCTTGTCGACCCTATTAAAAAATAATAATCATAACATAATGAATCAAATCAGAGTTGAGACCGTTTCGGACTCAAATAAAGAAAATAAGCAGAATGGAGAGTAAAATGTGAAAAATTCATTTTGATCAATATTTAATTATTCATAAAATTTATAATAATATATCCTAAATATCTTTTAAGCTTGTTCTCTAATTTTTGTTTGAAAATAACTATATGTCTGTCCACCCGTTTGTATTCAACAATAGACTTCTAAGTTGAAATATTTTTGAGTAGTTTCCGCTTACTAAAATTTTAATATATTCCTAACTTAATGAAAGAATGAGCTCTTTCTTTGTTTATTTATTTAATTCTAGTTTTATAATCAAAAGTGAAAATTTGTTATCTAAAGCAATAATTGAAGCATAATATTATGGATTATTTGAAATCATGAGCTATTTATTATTTTTTATATAGGAATCTTTTCGAATGAGTTACTGGTTATAAGTTGTCATAAAATTAAAAATAATATTATGTTTAAAGAATCTAATAAATAAAAGTTTAAAGCTCATATGGGATATTAAATTGTTAATTGAAGTGATTAAATAATAAGCACTGAACTACAAGAAATTTTATTAGCACAGCCACGAATGACAACTATTTGTTTTGATTGTTATAGAGCGTAAGATATCGTTCGCCATTTATCACTGCGCATAAAAAATTAAATTGTGTTTCAGCATTATACAGGTTCTATTGTTGTAAAATGTTAATTTTGTAAGTTATAATTGTATACATTATTTGCCATTCACGCTAACTTTATTTTAAACTGATATTATTGTTAAATACTAAAATTTTCAAATTTCGAAATTGGTTTATACTGTATTTATATTTATCAAATCTAAATGAAAAAATGAAATAATGGCATAATGGCTGATATATAGATTACGGACTCCAACAATATTTAATAAATATATTGTTTAAAAATAGAGAGTTTATTAAAAATAAGTTCGATTGTTAAAACGACCATAAATTATAAAATAAAGCTGAAAGGAATAATTAGTTATAAACAAGTTTAGTTTTTAGTTTATTTTAGGTTTGGTTTGGTTTGTTTTGGTTTGGTTTGGTTTGGTTTGGTTATGTTAGGTAAGGTTAGGATGTCTTTGGATAGGAATAGTATTGTTGGATTAGGTTAGCTTTAAGATAGTAGCTACCAATTGTGTTAATAATAACATCAATATATCAGCCGAAATAATTATATTTTTCTCTTATATTTTCATTTTTACTGTGACCTAAGCTGACAACTAGAAGTTATTTTAATATAAATAAATTTTGAGTTAATATTTTAATATTTCACTCAAGTTAATTGGAATAAGAGAATGGTTAGAAAATTCTACATACTTAGCCTGTGCCTCTGCTTGCATAAAAATAAATTCCCATTTCCTACTAAACATTTTTTGAAGTCGCGCTAAATTTTCTGCTTCATAGTCAGCCAACTCGAGTCGCGTTTTATTTTGCATCGTTCTCTTACACAAATAGACGGCATAATCAGTGTTCTCAGGTTCCCAGCAATTCGATGGCCAGAAGTATGGCGTTTGAAATCGATAAAACGTTGAATCAGCTTTTACACTGTCGAAACAAACATATAGTTTAATTAAAAAACGACCGATAACTTATAAAAGTATAGCATATATGAAAAGATCTAAACCTTAGCACATGGTCATCGATAGGAAAAAAATATCCATGAGATGCCATTAAATTTGCTAAATGTAAAGCTTCCAATTGATCCTCCAATTCTAACCATCTCATCATCCAAGCGATTAAGTCAGAACCTGTCACAACATAGAAATATAATAACGATTAACAGGCTTACAACTGATTCGCTGATAGTTATTAATTACCAGTGAAAACACTTGGAATTTTGGACATAAAGCTTTTAACAGTTCTAACAGGAACACCATTTTGTTCGTCTTGCATTCTTTCGATTATCTGTTCCATCTGTATGGACATTATGTATGTTAAACAAACAATAATAATAATCTGTTATTATAATAGTAAATCGTAAACCTTATTATAGACGATCTGATTTGGATTCCATTCCTCGCAGTGGTTGGAAGTGGAGGAAACATTGTGTGCTCCGCTGGAACTGCTTTCACTGTCACTAAAAGCCGCAGAGTTCGATGCTTCGGCCACAACCGCTTTCATGTGCCGCCGATGATAATTGTATGCCATTGGATGTTAATTTAATTTAATTTTCGTCTAATATATTAATTGGTATTGACCACTACCTACCCTTCTAGATAGATCAATACAATTATCTACATTATTTAGTACTCGAAAAACTGTGGCACGGCTTATGTCAAAGAGTTTAAAATGACCAACAATTTCATTTTTGTTTAAATGTTTATTTTTAAAATAAAAATCGCCAATTCTTTTTATTATGTCCAACTCTTACGATGTAGACATTTTGTAAACAATAATAAACTTTCAAAATATTTTCATAGAAGGAGTTAGTGGAAAAACTAAGCTTTTCATACATATATTACACATATAATTTAAAAGTTTTTATGCTTTTATTCAACTTTTAAAAGCATACATTTTTTGTCTATTCCTATGAATGCATTGAAATGTTAAGAAAACAGGAATGGTTGGGCGTGGCTTAGTTAAACATTTCTATGCATTAATAGGAATTAACAAAAAATGTATGTTTAAAAGTTGTCTCAATTTTTATCCGCACACGTTACGCATAAATTACACGCATCAATATTTTATTAGTCAAAATAAGGTATAAATTGTCTATAATTCTGTCAAAAATACTCAAATTTGGTGTCCGCAGATTCCGTTTTTATATTAATTAAGGAATTAAATGGGGTAAAATCAGTTAAAATCTGACAATAAATCGTCAAAATCTGGTAAAAATGATAAAAATTACCGTATTTTAGCGACTAGAGCCCACGGGCTATACAACAAAAAAAGTTATTTTTTTCCAAAAAATGTGGTGCGGGCTATACATGAGGTGAGGGCAATACATGGAAAGTTTAACTAATTTTGTGAACTTTTAAGTGAATTTATAATTTACGAATTTTAATTTTAATTCAGCTATATATGACTTACGAATTATTGGCATTTTATAAAACTTAAATAATAAATCTAACTGACTATTTAATTACGATTAGTTACGATTTATACATACTAATTTTAACATAAGTTACGTCAAACTACTTATGTGGGCTATACGGTACATAGGTTGCGGGCTATACATGGAATATTTTACTTTTCCTCTTAAATCTCATAAATTGTGTTATGCGGGCTATACATTTGGTGCGGGCAGTAGTCGCTAAAATACGGTAGTTAAAACAGCCAAATTTTTTTACGGCAGATTTAGTTTTTTTATAGTAACCTTTTAGGTAAAAATGATAAAAATCAAGTTAAAACAGTCACAATTGTTGGCAGAAGCTTCCGAAATTAAAAGCAAAAAACTAAACTTTAATAAAAAATAATCTAAACTAAACTCCGGGAGCGAACGGAGACAGCAAGCGACAATAGAATTACAAAAGCTAACTTTACAAATTCACATATTATGTCCGTATCGATCTTATTTCTATTTGTATTATTTGTTTTATAACACTGAACGAACTACAGAGTAGACCACTCAAAAAGTGATCTTCTAGACATGTGTTGTTCTTGTTTTTATTAAGGTATGTTAGCAAATATTACCTACACAATAAAATTATGAAAATTTATAATTTTTTCTCTTAAACCAGTTATAAATATGTTAAGAAATGGTAATAATAATAATAATTAATTTATATAATTTATTGTTGAGTTAACCAGAAGAATCAAAAACAACAAAGAATTTAATTGTAAAATTTTTAACTTAATTATTATCATTATTAGAGTTTCAACTTATGGTAATAGTCTAAAATAAAATTAATTTAGTTGAAATTTTAATTATTTAAGTTGACTTTTAATTTAATAAAAGTAATATTAAATTATTTAAATAGATTTTTAGTATTTTGTTCGCAAACCAAATGATTGAGTATAGCAATCAAAATATTTAAAATGAAAATGACACTTGAAATTCTATTAGCTAATTGAATGCTAACTTAAGTGAATTGAACGGAATAAATATCATTCTCAATAAATATTTGGAAAACATATCTGACAAAACTTGTTTGGCTGGATTTGTTAAAACTTTCTTTTATTTACCAAACTCGTAATAAAATTAAATATAAAAGCGATTCATAAATTGAACGCTACAAAAACATATAACATTTCATTTGGCGAAACTATAATCAAAAAATAAGATCAGATTATGACGATTTTGTTTTGATTCTTATGAAATTTACCACATGAGTAAATATTAAAAAGACATTTAATCTGTTAAGAAGTAATAAAGTAATAGTCATTAGTTTGAGAGCGCTTCCATACATTTGCCGAATTTTTTCATTTTCCCGAAAGAAAACATTCAGAATCTACTTATAACATCAAAAACAATATAAATTTTATCACATCTAAATTGTAATCTATCTAAGTTTCAGATTTAATTAATCAAAAATCGAGACCATATTTTGGATAGTATTAAAGCTTTTGTCTAAAAATTCGTACTCGTCTAGAATAGTTCATGATTCAATTTTTCAGTAAACTCCATAACTATTTATTAAATCAATGTTTGCAAAATTAAAAATCCAAAAACCTTAATACTGCAGATATAAATTCTTTAAATTGTATTTTCCCGTCATTTCTCAAATTTTAAGTTAAATCTAGTTTCCCATTTTAATACGGAAATAAATTATGTATTTGAAATATTTCTCAATTATTTTTTTAAGCTTTTCGAAACAAATGATACAAAAAAATAAATAATTATCTAATAAATGTCTACTTAGATAATAAACAAGAACCGCACACCCATATATAGCTCGTCTTTCTTAAGTTAATTTATACTTATGTGACATATTAGTTTTTAAGCCAACACGGAAAAATGCCAAATCCCTTTATTAATATAAAACTAAGAACGTACGGACGGACGGACTATTTGTCTGAGCTGACTGACAGAATGAAAGACATGGTCACATCCATAAGCTCAACTTTGTCTACTCAAAGTGAACAAAATAATATTAAGGAGGGAAACACTATAAAGCTAAAAACTCTAAGCGAAATGATTGATTTTGTAGCAGCCTGTTCTTCATTTCAAAGAAAAATATTTCAACAAAATAAAAATTAATTTAAAAAAACAAATAACTAATCAATTGTTAAAAATCTAAAGATGTTTATCAATGAAAGAACTGACTATTAAATATCTGACAGAAAATATTACGAATTCAATATTTTAAAGACGCGTGAAATATAACAAAACAAAATAAAATTTAATGCCATTAATAATTTAAAAGATCATTTATTAAATAGAGATAACACATTTAAACAAGTTAAAGGAGAACTCTAGTATTGAAAAATTTAGCTTACAAAATAATTTTAAAAAACTACTATCGTAAAAAAATTTCAATATCAGAGTTCTTCTTTAACATGTTTAAATGTGTTTTATCTATTTTATAAATGATCTTTTAAATTATTATTGGCATTAAATTTATCTTCTTTCGTGATATTTCACGCATGTTTTAAAAAATTGAATGCTGATATTTTCGGTCAGATATTAAAAAAGCAATTCTAACCAAAAAATTTAATAAACAAAACATTGTTCATTTAAAACCGAAATATATTATACTTAGAAATTTCCCAGTTATGCAACGAATTCATTGCAACTAATCTTTTAGACTGACAATATAGACATTGCAACTTTCAATTTAAAAAGCTAAGATTTTTTACTTTTTTAATGATAGTGTTAGTGATCGATGCCCTAATTTTATGTTTGCTGTGTCTTTTATTACGTCCTTTTAGAGTAATGATATAATTTAACACAAAGCAAATTATGATATTGAGGAAGATTTATATTCTCTTTGAAAAGATATCAAATTTCCTCAGTGATATACATCAGTTAGCAATGTCTGCGTTACACAACGGTTGTGGTAATATTCACTTAATTAATTAAAAACATCTAAACCAAAATCTATTTCAAAATTTAGGGATATTCCAAATTAATAATCAATTAATCTGATTTTACCTTCTAAAATACCTCTTTTTTAATATTTTTCGAAACATGCTTAAAAATGGTTCAAAATTAAACTTTCAAAATTTGAGTGAAGAAGATTTAATTATAAACTTAAAAATTTCCCAAAAAACTCAAAATTATAATCAGGCTAATGCTAACCTTATGATGGCCCATATAATACGCATACTCACACACATTAGTGTACATTATATTACACAAAGTTTACTATGGCTTAGAAAAATCATCAATATTTGAATTTCCAACTTGAATTGAAATTTTCAACAATTATTTTTGTATAAAAACGATTTTCATTAATATATTAATATTTCTATAAATAATATGAGTAGGCAATGTTCTTAGACACGATAGGACTAAAATTGATAAACTTGAACCATAATGATGACAGCATGCGATACCAATGGATAATGTAGTTTATTTCATAGTAAATAGCTTTTTTATTCATTTTATTATTCAACATCATTACTTGAGCACAAAAGTTTATTGAGTTTGTTTGACTTAAAGCGTTTTAAAGCTTACTTTATATTTAATAACTAAAACTTATTTTACAACAAGTATAATAAAGATTTGATATTTTTTATATCAATATATTATATTTGAATTTACAGATTTAATTTGTTTATGTTACACTTTTTTTTATCTTATTTGGGTCAGGAAAAACATATTTCAACCATAATTTGTATTATAATCGATAGAAATTCTAAAGAAATAAACTGTATTCTGTTGAACTTAAGAATATTTTTGCATTTTCTCGAATTTATTTAAATAAATGTTATGTGCAACGAAATATCAACGTTTCAATACAATGGATCTTTTTATCCCAATTCTAAAAGATAGTTAACGCACCATAAAATAAGTTTAATATTCAAAATAATTAGCTTATTGGTTAGACATTTCATATTAAAATTAGATTTTTATTGTTTATTTATATTAGTGTATCTTTTGATTGGCTTTGATTTTTTTCACTCTCTTAGCAGAAAGAACAGGAAACATTAAATCTTTTTATTTTTGGATTTTAATTTTAAAACAAAGTAATTGAAAACTATTTATTTTAAAAATGATTGCACAAATAAACGATTCTGCGATACAGAGTATGAGCGGTTGGTGTGTTACTGTGTACTGTGTGTCCTACTTTAGATCAGTAAAGTATGGATTGTGGCGATCACGATCATGCTCCACATGCTCCCAACTTTCAGAGCTGTGCAGCCAACAACACTGCACAAAAACTGATTCATTACATTTTTGAAAATCTACGTAATTCGCATTGTTTTCATTGTTTCGTTCGTGTATTGTGAATCTGCCGCGTGTTTTTAGAGCGGCAATTGCTTTTATATCCAATAGTTCTTGAGTTCTCAATAGATAATACAAACATTCTCTAATTTTTGTGTGCGATGAACGTCTAAATATTTTTAGCTCGCGTTTCAATTTTTAAGTTATTAGTTGATGACTAAAATGAGTGTTAACAATAGTGTTCGCGTGAGTATTGGCGGATCCGATAATGGAAGCTGTAGTTACGGCACAAACACCGTTAATTTAGGCGCAGATTCGACGCCTGAACCGAAATCAGTTAGCATTCCTTCAGGTTCGCGATCAGAAATCCATTACCCGGGAGTGCAGAATCCTTCACGAATATATGACTCGAAGAAAAATCGAAAAATCCTACGAATAATGACAGTTATGGGATACATGTTCGCTGTCAGTTTGGCTGCGATTGTTCTGTCACTTTATTACGTGTTTCTATGGAATCCTAATATGCAAATACATAACTTTAACTACACGAACATTAGCAGTGAAACGTACGATAACAGAGATCATGCAACGATTCTGTCGTCGCGTTATCAGCCAAATCTTAATCACACGGATCATGCATTATCTTATATCGAAAGTGACGAAACTTCTAGCATTGAATTAGTGTCGCGAATAGAAAGTACTAATAATTCTACGCTAGTTATCGATACAACTGACATCAATGAAGTTATAATAACGGAAAGTGTTACAACGCTAACGTCACTGTTTAGTGATAGTTCTGCTAATAACTCAAACGGAGAAATTAAAATCACTGCTGCGAACAAAAGAAAAGCCAATGGAAACCATATCACCGTTAATGCTCGAAAAGTTTAGTAATAGTTGCGTATTGTTAGGAAAAGTGTGTGGTAAGTCTCTATCATTAATTGTTCATTAAGAAGTTCAGAATTTTCCCCGATTGTTATAATTATAAGCAATGATACGAATTACTAGAAAGAGATCTTTTTCTAGTTTGCTATTGTCACAGCAAAACAAATTAAAAATAGCCAATTAAAATATTTCCAGCAAATGTGAAACTTTATACTCATTGTAGAGGAAATGCGTTTGTAATATTATTTAAGATTTTCGCAATGATTTTTAGAATATAAATAATTAGCTTAGTCTTACTTAATCGGCACTATTTAATTATAAAATCGATGCATTGTATTGTATTTATGTTTGCGAACTTTAATTATTCGTTGAAAAAATTGTAAAAAAAAACTGTTAATCGAAATAAATCTTAACATAAAATTTCGTTTGAATAATTTAAAAAGTCGATATTTATCCTAAAACGGGAGAAAAAGAGAAAATAAAAAATTGCACTTTTAAAGGATTCATAGCCGCAACTTCTTGTACCAGCAAAACAGCCTTGAATGTTGTGACTTAATTCCTAAAAGATTTCGTAACCCCCTTTTTCGTGGCTAAAACGCTTATGATTAACAGGATAAGCTTATTATGCGTTTTTACAGAACTGTGGTTTATTAAAGTAATTCTTCGCTCAAATTCTATCCAGGAATTCTATCAAATTCTATACAGTAATTAATTTAAATGTTTTACCACGTTTATTACCTAATTTATTGTTAATAATCTTAATACAGTATTCAATGCACATTATTAAACACGTATGGGTATGTATATTTCTTTTTCCTAACAACACTAATTTCCCGAGGAATATATACACAGAATATACTGTATATAGAACTCAGTTTGCGTCTCTCACTCGGCGTGCATCCCAATAATTGCTTATCTTCTCTCTTTCAGCGACTCTTTCGCGTCAACTAATACAATAACCATAGGAGAAGTTTAGTAACGGTAAATAACAAAAAAAAATCAGTTTGCTTTTGACAACACTAATAGCTTCGGGCTTAGAGTGTTTGATGTCAGTTGTAGTCGCAGTTTGATTACACAAACTAATACTAACTTTAACTTAATAGAATTAGCAACAAAAAAAAGCTATACTCCGATTATTTAGTTTTAAAGTTAATTACTATTATTTTATTTAGCTAAACTTGGTTTTTTTGTCAGAATACTAGCGAAAATGTTTATATACAAAAAAGAGAGGCAACATTGCGCTCATGTCAAACATCGCTATTTTCTCATCAGACATTTAGTCTTCGAAATAAAATCGATACTGTATTCCACTCTTTTTTTCAGGCCATGAATCCTTTTTGAAGCAAATTTAATTTGACTCATTTAACATTTATTGGACTAACTATTTGTGGCAATATTTAAGCTCTTCTTTAAGGAATATTACCGAGAAAAAAATTTCAGACACTCATCTATTATGTATAATTTATTCATAAAAATTTCAAATAAATTTCACGCTTAGTCTCACCAGCAAAAAAAATCACAAACTGTGGGTTTAATTATAGAATAACGAAGTGAATTAAAACATTAAATGTTTGCACACATCTCGTCATAAATACTTATTACCAAAGTTAAGGAAAATGTTTGGCCAGAACTTAATGATGTTTACCCTTAAATACAATGTAATAAAATATTGACGATATTGACAGACGCTTTAATAGATTGGCAGTTATAATATCAAGTGACTTATGCTGTTGTTAGTAAAAGAATACTTGTCTAAAAACGTAAAGCCACTGCTCGTCTCCTACATAACGATCAATGATTTTAGTTTTTTTTGCTTCGATAGTATTTTGAAGATTTTTTCCAGTCAAGTGTGTGTGGGCTCTTCAATGAGTTGAACAAAAAAATGGTTTAAGAATATATGATTCACATGAACCGTGGCATTAAATATGATGGGAATATGATAGAACAAAGAAGCACTTTGTAATATTTAGTGGTATGCGATGCGGAAAACATCATAGAAGTGTATTGAATATATTATTAACACTTCACATCTGCAGAGCGTGTGGCACTGCTATTCTCTATACGTACCACTACTACTACAATAGATGTCTCGAATCGCAAACCATATTTGTCAATATACGAGTCTCGAACATTTATCTGAAGACGCACTAAAAACTAATACTTGCATTATTGAAGCGTATATGCATTACAATCAATATTACGTTATACTATCATAAGTTATACCAAAAAAACCATATATTCAGTAATGTATATCATTCGACACAAACTTGATTTATAGTAATTGATTATAAGAATAATTTCGTTATAGGCTAATACAGAAAAACATATTTATTAACTGGCTAATATATATTATTCACATATTTTTAATATATCGTGTTTTTAACGACCAGAATGTTGTGGCCTATACCTACAAATATGAAAGATGCGCGGCTACTTGAACCGTTAAAAAAGTTTCCGTATTTGCATTTAGATTTATTTAGATTCATGCGTAAAACCAATTGGAAATACAGATGGCTAAACATTTTTAGGCGAAACATATTACGAGGCAAAATTACATGATTGCCGCGCGTGTTTGTATAACAGTAAGCCAAATATAGAGTATTGCATTTTAATATGTATGGTTCAGTGAAATCATGGCACTAAATACATAAACAATTTATAACCAAATGTTTAATGTGTTCACTTTGTTATGCCATAACATTATAATCTGTACGTGTAATTAATTGAATTCTTTCGCAGAACACAAGCTTCCCATAAACAAAAACTATACCTTTACTTACCTTTTATGGTATACTGTACAGTGATCGCTGTTATCGTAGTTTAAGTTTTCTATTATTTCCGATAACGATTTTCGAATTAATATTAGTTGTAAACAAATTAATTGAAAAATTTGCTATATAGTTATACCATTAATTAAATTTAATGCTATCAATAAATTTTAGGTTTCTAAATTTGTCAACCAAAATATTTATATCTTAATTGCCATTCAATCCAAATCACTCTTATTATACATTTTTTATGGAAATAATGTTAATGTCTCAAATTTAAACTTGACTAAACTGTAAGACTAGCTTAACAAAACTTTAGGTTACAGTAACTATCGCTAATCTATAATATTTATTATACCCAAATGGAAAGAAAGCATAATAACGTTAGGATAAGTTTATAAAACCAAAAAGGTATACCATATATGTAAGATATAAACTGTTTAGTACTGTATATCAATTAGTTATTGAAAATTTTGCTACACTAATGTTCCACTTGTGTAAAATAGTACCGGTAATGGAATGATAGTGGAGAGAAAAAAATTGTATTCACCGTTAGTGGAACGTTACCCAGATTTTTGTTTAAGTTAATGGAACGAACGAATGTTAGTGAGTTTTTTGATAGTTTTCAAAAATATTTTTAAATTTTAACATCAGTTTATTCGTACGTAAAATTTCACAAATTAAAATTTTTACTCTAAATTTTTTAGTAATTGACATTTTCTGCACATTATCTGCTTTTTCTGGATTCTAAAATTCTAGTTCTCACCCTAAAAGTTCTTTTCTGATGCAAACTGAGTTGAGGGTAAAAAAATTTTTTTAGTAGTGAAACGTTAGAGAGTGGAACGTTAGTGGAATTTGAAAATAGTACCGTTATTTACCGTTAATGCTAATTTTAATTTTAATTTTAATTTTAATTAGTGGAACGTTAGTGGTGTGGAATATTCTGATATTTCAATCACACAATTGATTTAATATCAATCAATATATGGATGATTTTCGAATTTTCAAAATGTATAGCAATAAAAATATTCATTGATAAACCAAATTTGAGCTTATATTTACAAAGTGTATTAATAGAATACACTATTATTAGTTGCCTTTATTTTCAAATCAAAATAAGCTTTACATCGTTCAAACAATGAATTTGAGTTTTATGGGGTTTGTCGGTTCTTTCAGAAGCTAATCAGTAATCAGTACTAAAACTAACATTGAGCGCAAACATTTAATTTTTCTAAGTTAAAATAATTATTGCGGAATTAAAAAATGATTGGCATATCGTAAATGTTTAGCGATGACTGAGATTATACAAAATTAATGAGTTTAGCATTTTCTATTAAAAGAAAGTTTACACATAATCCAAGAAAATTTAAATAATACGTTTTGATGGCAAAACATTCAGTCCAGCTAATAGACCTTAAATGGATGAATTAATAGGAGAAAAAACATTGTATCAATAGCTGTATATTATTTGAATGAATGCAAAATATTATCCACAAAACTGTTTTATTAAATTCAATATGAAGTAAGCTTATGAGCATATAAATGTCGAAGGTATTTAATGTATTTAAAGTTTAAAGTTGATTTAAATATAGACATATATAGTTCAAAAAAATTATTTTGTTTTTTATACGCTGATTTTATCAAAGAGAATTTAAATATAATTTTTTCCAATAGCAAAATACTTTTGAATAAAGACTAAAAATAAAATTAAATTTAAAAATTGGATTTTTTTCCATGTATTTCCGATGCAATAAAACAATATATATATATATACTGTAATAGAAAAAACACATTAAAGGGCAAAGCATAATAAAAAATAATGAAATCGTTGAATGTTAGTTTCATTGGTAGTTATAAAAATTGCAAAACATGTCGTCAGTTATCTTTTCAATACACAATCTAAACAACATTACAAAACCGTTTATTCTTCGAACTCGAGTGTGAATAACCATTTATCAGCAAATAATGTGTTGTACTTAAAAATACGCCATAGTATTCTGCGTTTAATTATAATTTAGAGGGTAATTTTGATTATTTACATTAAGCGCAAATGGCTCTTATACTAAACTTGACTCCAAAGAATCGTACAATAAAGGTTAAAACAATATTGACATTCTTGAACGTATCTGTTATGCATACATAAAACGTTGCACATCACATCCTATAAACATTTCAACTAAATATTTGAAAGTTTTTTGAAACAAAAATCAAAGTATTTAAAGCCAAACTATGCATTTTTCGAAGAATAAACAAGATTTTATAATCGTATTTGTTTTTTTTACTCGTTTTCATTAAAATATTTAAGTAAATAAAGTTAGAATGCAAATTTATTCCTACTAAATATATATATTACTGTCAAGGAAGTCATTAATTAATTTTTTAGTTTAAAATTTTAAACTAAAAATTAATAAAAAATTTAATTAATTCTACATTTACTTTATTATATATACAACGAAATGAGTTTTGTGAAGTTAAGTTCGACTAAAAGGACAAACTATGTATTTTGTTTAACAATAAATTATATTAAAGTTGGAGGCGATTTAACAGACGTTAACTTAATCCTTGTATTAACCGCCAAACAATATTGTTGATTTCTCTAGTTATATTTTAAAGGTTTGGTTGGGTGTTAATTGTTTTAGACCAAATTAAATATTAAAAATACACTTAAAAAAGAAGTTTGAAATTTAAATTTTTTAATAGATCAGAATAGAATAAAAGATAAAATGAGAATATTAAAATGTAAACTTTATTAAACGTTATACATAATCATAACTTTAAATAAAGTTAGTTAAAGAATTCTGTGATATGAGATATACAATTCATAAGAATAATAATGTTTAATTGCGAATAAAACATAAATTCAAAAGTTGCCATAAGTTGACATTGGAAGAAACATTAAAATTCTTTTCGATTACTTTGATATATTGTTAAAGATATGTGCCACAAAGTTAGATTCATACCAAAGCTTGTCTCCTCACGTTGAGTTTCCTGGAGCGATAATATTTAATTCCAATGTGATGAAAATCTTTCTTAAAATTGGCCCAAACTGGTTCTTAGTTTTTGAAATGAAATTTTAGTAGTGAAACAATTCTTTTTTAAAAGTTTATGTGAAAAATAATAGAAATAATAAACTAGCACTCGACTTGTATAAATCTGATTAATTTGAAGCAGAAAATATACCAAATAAATCATTTTTTAAGACAAATATGATTTATGCGATTCTTTAAAGCTTAACAAATAAATTATAATAATAATAAAATTTCTAAACTATATATATATATATATAAACTACAGTACTGTATTCTACTATTGTTCATTTCCATTATTTTTTGTATCGAAGTCTAAATTTAAAGTTTGTATACGACTAGAGATGATGGATTAAAACCATATGAACTGCTGGAGAGCTGACGACTGAATATAATTTTTGATTAAATATAACTGTAAAACTTTAGTAATAGCAGCAAAAATTTTTGATTTAGTTTGAATTCTTATAAATTCTTAAAAGCCAAATAATATATAAATTCTACGCGCTTAGATTTTATTGATTTACTAAATTTTTTATTATTGTATTAATAAAAGCAGATGTTTATTACAGCTTACGAATACTTTAATAAATTATTTGTAGTATTAGTGGCACATGTTCTTTTAATATTGAAAAAATGAAAAAATTAACGCAGTATTGTATAAACTAATCATAAGCATCTTTGTTTTATGACGACCACGCATATTAGACTATGTAACAGGCCCCCGATTTTTCGGGCCCCGACGGACCCACGATGCTTTCTGTCGGGCTCGGGTTTTAACTTAAAAAACTGTATAGGACCGGTCTATTGGACTAAAAAATAAAAAGTCCGAAAATATTAAATTTTGTAAAATTACTAAAGTAAACATTATTAAAATATACATAAAATTAAAAAATAATAGATTATCATCAACACTAATCATAATTTACAAATAACCATCAATGAAATATAATTATAATCAAGATAAGATATAATTTAGAATTGACTTTATGATTAAAAAATTTTTAAATTTAAATCGGACTTTGGATAATTAAATTTATCGGGCTTTTGTCGGGCACGGGCTTAAGTCTGTCAGATCACTAGTCAACTTTACTTTATTACTATTTTCTAGAGATTTGGAATAACTCATAATTACTTATTGTTTGATTTTTAATATATCAGTATGTTTTCTACTCTCGAAGTATTCATTTTTAGTCTCGAAGTATTTAGTCTTAATTTTGTTTTCGTTGCGATCGGTCGCACTTTCATCTCGAGAAAAGAGATCCAATGTATCTTAAATATTAATAAAAAGTATTCGTTTTAATTCTCTGATTATTTTATTTAATAATTAATTGAAAACAGTTAGTAAAGCGTTGTAAGCTTCGAGACACAATTAATTAAAAGATTAAAATACAGTGAAACCTATTCCGAGAAAAGGAATAAATGGTAAACGTTTTGTATTGTTGTTTTAGTTAAATTTCTAAACGAGACTCAACTCGATTCCGGTGTTTACACACCCCTGTCTTTGGCTGTGGTATCCTTGCGCTCCTGTGGCCGAAGGCGTTTTTCATTATAACTCATTAAACTTTAGTTGTAAGTATATTGGTATTGATATTATCTTCAATATACTAGTATACCGTCCATATTACTACTAGTCAAATACACTACAATATTAGACAAAACACTAAATTTTACAAGTTTATTCATACATGTCTGTATATTTGTACCTAAAAACTGATAGTTTAAGTTATTATGTAGTTTGGTTAGATTTAGTTTTACTACTGTTTTGAACTCGTTTGCATAGCAATTGGCGTTCCAAATTTACCCGGCGCTTACAATTCTGAAAAAGTGTACCACCCCCGCCGGAAAAATCGAGAATGTAATGAAAATGTGATTTTTTGGAAAGAATTATGTTCCTAAAACCAAAAAAAAGTCATTTAAATTCGATGAGTTTACTCCCTTAAAATCGAGATTTTCAGGATCAGTCCCCATCTAGGACTTCAGACCTTGGGTAGCTATACTTAATATAGTAGAGATTAGAAAGAAAAACTATTAAACCAAGTAGAAATCATTAATAATTTTTTGACTTTATAAATAATAATGGCTTTTAAGATCGCCAAAAAATTTAATGTTTCTTGATCAAATATTTTGTCAAAATATGCTTAAATTAGTTAAATTTAAGTATTTACAAAATATTTATGTTAGAATTTTAGACAAATTAATTATAAAGAATAATATATTGTGTAATATTAAAAAAATAGAGCGTAATCGGTAATGTTGGTTTATATAGTTTGGTCTAGTTTATTTTAAGTTTTCAATTAAAGGTTTGAGTTGCTTTGGTTTGAAAAAAGTCAAACCAATCGCACCTTTACTCGAAACGTTTGCAATATTTCATAATAAATTAAGATATAAACTAGTTTTTCTAGGAATTGGTTTACTTTCTTTAGAATAGTAGGTTATGAAAACAAATTGCATAGATTACTAGCTTTAAATTATTTGTTACTCTACGACTAACTCTTGAAACACTCGTAATTCATCACATCATTGAGATATTTTTGACTTAAAATTAATTAATCATTATTTCATTTTATTTTTATTATTCTTGACGATTGATCGACCGATTCCGCTCTAATGTTGTAAAAAGTTTAAACTTTTATTTTAATTAGTTCAAAATAATAAAATAAACAATGAATGCTACACGCTTTAACGATCACATTACAGATTATTGAAAAATAGGCATAATTTGGAAGAATACCAAACATATAACGATTATTTTTATGTATTGAATGCGCAATTCGGTTCTAAACTGAATTCGATATCTAAGTCTATGTGATATTTTTTAAAAATGCCAAACTGCAAAATAATTAATTTGTTTAAGTTTGATACGTTGGTTGAACACATATTAAAGTTAGCTTACTTTATTCAGTTGTTTTCCAACGTTAATTAATCACTTCGTGATTTAGATTTTATAAGACGTTTCGAAGGCTTATTAGCAGCACTTCTTTATCAATTATTACTTTTGTTGCTTAAAAGTATTACACATTTTTAAATACGAAGTTTAACAAAGTACGATATAATGGCATCTGAGAGATTCGCGTATCAATACATATATATATATATATTTAAACTGAAAGCAAAAGTATGCGGAGATCATATTATGTTTATATTTATATTTTCATTTTAAAATTAATGTATTAGCTTACGATTAAGCCTTAAAACCAGTCCAGAGGACTGGTTTTTTAAAATTTAATAATAATAACTACAGCAAAGGTAGATACTGATTAGGAATACAAGTTTTTAAGTTTTGTTGAATATTCATTAGTGGTACAGAATCTTTTTTCTTAATTTCAATATTCCAACTTTCTAAAAATTTTCTGGAATAAAAATTATTATCAATATAAGTTATAGTGGGATTCTTAAAATCAATATTATGTTTCGTATAAAATGCATGTTCAGCGACGTTTGAATTTAAAGAATTAGATCGTAATGCTCTTTCATGTTCTGATATTCGGGTACGAAGTTTACGTTTGGTATTTCCAACATAACTGGCATTACAATCTAAACAATTAATATTATAGATAACATGATTGCGATCTATGGTTGGTTTAGGTGCCTTATTTACTAACAAATGTTTTAAGTTTTTTCCTTTTTTGAAAACAACGTGATAATTAAACTTCTTTAAAACATGTTTAATTTTATCACTAGTATTTTTAATATATGGAATTGATATAATATTTTTTATTTCAGGTTTAATTCTATTAATATTTGGATTGTTTATTCTGTCAATGGTTTTATTCATAACTGAATTTAATAAGTAGCTCGGATAATTATTTAGTTTTAGTACATTGAAAATATATTCAAGTTCATCATTTAATAAATTAGAATCAGAACAAATGCGAACAGCTCGATATGTTAAAGCGCTTATGACAGACTTTTTTGTTTCTAAATTGTGATAAGAATTGAAATCTAAATATCTTGTTGAATGAGTATCTTTTCTAAAAACACTTGTTTTAAATTTATCATTGATTACTTGTATTAAAATATCCATAAAAGGAAGTGTTCGGTCATTATTTTCTATTTCGCAAGTAAACTGAATATTTTTTAGTTTTTCATCTAAGTTATTTAATAAGTTAAGAAAGGAATATACATATGCTTTATTAATAATTAAAAAAGAATCATCTACGAAGTATTTTAAAATTCTGGGAGAATTAATAGTAATATTATTGATTTTATCAAAAATATGTTCTACAAGAATATCCGCTATTATTGGAGAAAGACTACTTCCCATTGGCATGCCTGTAATTTGTTTATAAAATTTGTTATTAAATTTGAATATGTTGGAAGTTAGGCAGATTTTTAATAATGAAAGAAACTCATTAACTGGAATAGATGTTATGTTTTTAAAATGATTATCATTTTCTAGTTTGTTTTTAATTAAATCTAATATATATTCTAACGGAATACATGTAAATAAATTAATTATATCGAATGAAGCTATTATTTCATTCTTATTTATAGTTTCATTTTTTAGAATATCAATTAATTCATACGAATTTTTCAATGAATATTTATTTGTTTTAAATATTATTCTTAAAACATTGCTACAAAATTTTGAAATTTTTGAAGCGGGATGTGAATAGTATGGGCAAATAATACGAGCTGGATTGCCCGGTTTATGTATTTTTATCAAAGCATAGATTTCAGGAATTTCATAGTCATATGGGAAAAGTTTTTTATAGTCTTCATATGACAAAGCTTTTATATTTTTTAAATGATTTAAACGTTCGCTAACAACACTATATACTCTATTAATTCTGTTATTCTGAATAATATGATAAGTATTTGTATCAGATAGTATGTCATTAACTTTATTTATATAATCGCAATAGTTTAGAATTACAGTTTTATTGCCTTTGTCGGACTTTGCAATATATATTAAATTGTTATTTTTTAAACGTTGTATTGCATAGTACTGTTGTTTAGATAAATTAAAGTCTGGCGTAAATGAATACTTTAGAATATTAAATATTTCGTTGCGAATAAACTCTTTATTAGATTTAGATTCGCAATTGTTATCGATCTTAGCTTCTATATTAGATAAAACTGATTCAATTTTAGGTTGTGTAAAAATTTGGAATTTAGGGTCTAATTTTAATACTGAATATTCAGCTTCAGTAAATTTATAATTAGAAAGGTTAATGATCCAAGTATCATCAGTATCTACATAAACATTTTTGTTATTATCATTATTATTGAAATTATCAGAATTTGTCATAATATTACTAAATTTATTATAAGATTTATTTTTAAAATTAGATAAGGTTAAATTTTTAAATTTATTTATATGAATATTTTTAAATTTAGATTTAACGTTATTAGACTTTTTATTAATATTAAATTCAAGTTTTTCATATAAATTGTTAGGTAATATGTTATTTAAATTAAGCTGTATATTAATTAAACGTTTTCTTAAATATAGTAATTTTTTCCTACATTCAATAACTCTTACTTTTAAAAATTTTAAACTGCATTTATTTGCATATTTATAAGCCAAAGGTGTATTATCAAATGGTTTAATACGAATACTTTTAGGAATAATCTTACTTTTTATGCATTTAACATTAAACGTTAAATGTTCCTCAAATTTTGATATTTTGGTACGTAGCCTCTCCCAGAGCCGAGTTTTATGTAAAACTGAACGTCCACCACAGTTAAGTATTAATTTGTTTAAGTTTGATACGTTGGTTGAACACATATTAAAGTTAGCTTACTTTATTCAGTTGTTTTCCAACGTTAATTAATCACTTCGTGATTTAGATTTTATAAGACGTTTCGAAGGCTTATTAGCAGCACTTCTTTATCAATTATTACTTTT
>JAQIXJ010000332.1:0-39131 GCA_034700185.1 Phthiracarus laevigatus
ATGCATTATATATTTTTAATGCTTTCATTTTGAACTTTTTAATAATTTAAAATTACGAAATAATAACCATTGGTAAATTTATTATATTATGTCAACAACTTAAGATTTATTTGATAATAAAGATAAAGTTAATCTCACAAAATATTTATTTAATGAATATTACAACAGGATACCAAACACGTTCCAAAAAGACTACGAGATTGTCCAAAATCAAGTACTACGTCACTCCTTTCAAAGTCTGGGTGGGGTTTCATTTCGAATTTTTCCAAAAATCAAGGGGAGGGTCAAACTCATCGGATTTAAGCGACAATTTTTTGATTTTACGACAAAAAGTGCCATTTTTATGAAAAACTGCCAATTTATGACTACAGATTTTAATGGGGGTATATATACCCCATCCAGACCCTCCCCTCTGGGATACCTTACTCCCGCGCCAAACAATTTGTCCTCTATTCTGTTCAACTTCAATCAACACTTTGTCTATTAAGCCCTTGCGGCGTCATTCTAAACATATTTCTCTATTATGTTCGGATCGTTGCTTAAACGTTATCATGGATTATTAAAATAAGACCCTTCAGGATAACTCTCAGAAAATTATTTAAGCCTGACCCAAACGTAATACCCCTGGCAAATCTTATGACCCGTACCGACCCCAAAATCTAATTAATAAAACTAGAACGAACATTATAATGTGCTCACTTTGATTCAAATATTTTTTAAGTGAATAGTTTAGTGCATTAGTCTAGAGAGTTATAAAATATTGCATTCTATTTAAGCCGAAAAAACAAATTATATTGTTGCTTAACATATTAAAAAGTAAAAAAATAAAAAAGTAAAAACAAAATTTAAAAAATAAAAAAAACAGACACATAGTAACAGAGATGTCAAATCCAATAAATAACTATTTCAAAATGAGCTAAAGTAAAAGTATTTTAAAATACAAAAACGAGTATTTCGTAAAACATTAACGACAAAAACAGTTTATAAAAAGATAGAAATACAATATTACATTATTTGAATTAATTGACGCGACAAAACCTTTATACACACATACCTTTATACAGATTATTTCATTTAAAATAGAACGGTATAGATGTAAATAACCTGTTTTTACTAATTTCAAGTAATACATAAAATTTTTCTTCATAAGTTTTAGTTGAAAAATATACAAGTAGTGTTTTACAGTGCATAAAATTAGAGTTCATGCTGAAAATGTTCGCCACTATTTTTTAAACATAGTTTTACACATTTAAACATATTTCCAGATACTTTGTTTAAGTTTCTTGATTAATTAATTTAATTTCAAAGAAATAATGTTAGTCGTAATTGGAGAGTAAACCTTATTTTTTAAAGACCCCCACAAATAAAAATCAGTCGTAGTGAGTTCTGGAGATCGAGGACGCCATTCACATAAAATTTCTGAGTATCTGGAATTTTTACAAATTATTCTGTTGAAGAAATGTTTTTAAAAAAAATTATACTGGAAGTGTGGTCAGGTGCGCCGTCCTGATGAAAGATGCACTGGTCAATATCTTGTTGACCTAACAAAATAATAAGTTGTTGTATAATATTGCTGTATTCTGCCGAAATAAATCGCTTTGGAGATAAAAATTTGTCTTAAATATTTTTGCGGAAGATACAGCACCAAACTCCAATTTTTAAAGAGTGCAAAGTGGTTTCGGATACTGCTTTCAGTTTTTCAGAAGCCCAAATTCTTATAGTTTTAGTCACTACACTACCAGATAAATAATACGATGCTTCATCAGTAAAAATTAATTCATCTAATTCATTAATATCACTAAAATACAGTAATTCAAAAACCAATTACAGAAGTGCACACGTTTTTCAAAATCAGAAAGTTCTAACTCTTGAACAGTTCTAATTTTGTATGCTTTAAATCCTTAAATAGTTCTAAAAACTTCTGAATCAAGTTGATGTTCAATTATTATTTTCTTGTGACCGAACATTTAATGATAAGTTTGGAAAATTTGAAAAACTGTTAAGGTCATTTAATTTTGATTCGAAAACAGTTCTTTTTTGGTTGTGTATTTTATTACACACACTTCAAGATTTTTTAAATTTTTCAGCAATTTTCCACATAGTATTCTTGGAAATTTTTTTGTAAAACTTTTCAAAAAAAATTAACAACACTTTGAAATGGATTGTTTTCATTTAATTTTTTTTCGCTAATAAAAACTCTTTAATCATTGTTTAACACAATATTAGAACAAAACACTTTTAGAAATAAACTGATGTTTACAAATTTTCACAGATCTTTTCTCTAATATGTTTAAGTTAACTTAAATGTGCGAAAGTTAATTGAACTTAAACAATAACAATAAATGTAGACAAAAGTAAAACGCGCACAAACACAAGTTTCGTACAAATTTAAACTTTTCTTGTATACAAATTTTAAACCTGCTCTAAAAGTCAAAACCTAACTATGCATGATATCGTTCTCTTTAAGATAAAATTATCTGAAAATAAAACCTTATGTCTAACAACTTAACAAAATTAATGTTTCCCATACATTGAACGTGGTTATAATGAGCTAACGAGCTTACCAAAGCAACTCATTTCACATTTCTGGATAACAATGCAAGCGCAATGCGATATGATAAAAAAAATTCGAGTGAAAACTTCGTTATTGTTTATAAACATTAAAGATAAATAGGAAAGTCCGAAAAATTATTGTCTTTTGTGTCCAAAATCTACTTACAATAAATAATTTATTTTACATAATAGATTGGTTTTAACTATAATTTTCGATGACAAATAGATTTAGAATCATTATTCTCAATGCTTTTAATTTTATTGATTGTTGGGATTTTAATAAATCTTTTATAAAATCCACAAGTAAATTGGTAGTTACAACCGAACACTTTTTGATGTGTTTTAAGTTTCATACATTCGTGTTTGCACAACACGTATCTTCTGAATTACATATAGATTTAAAACTTGTTCTATTATTGAAATTATGTTGAAACAAATATTTATCTATATTGTATTTTTTAATTTTAAAATAGTTTTTAACAATAATTTCTCTTCCGTCTTTAAGAGTTAACCATTCTCCATTCTTCTTATAGCTCTTATTAAATGAATTTTTATCACTATTTTTAAATTTACAACAGAATATTTCCTAAAAAATATAACTATATTTTAAATACTTTTTTTGAAAGAAATCGATACGTATGAACACGTGTTTACTTTGTTTCACTCATGAATATGAAAAATGTAACACTCAATACACACTAATATGTTTGAAAAGATTAAGTTCAAAATCAAAACTAGTGCAAGCATTTTTTCCATTCATGTTTTCTGTGAGACTTACTATGTGAAATGTCATTTGCAAATAATTGTTTATTCATAATGATTTATTACATAATTTTCATTAAGTATATATTAAATATGTAATCAAATTTATTTTTGACTAGCTAATTCTAGGTGAGCATATTAAATGAATAAGTAAAATATATCTAGGCTAAATATAATATGTTTTTAATTGACGAACACTCTAGATGACAGGGTCAATGTAATGCTAGTTCTTTAAACTTTCTCTAAATAACTTTAGGCTTCCTTCACCATAAAACTATTTTTTAAAAGTTTTTCTGAATCTTATCTGAATCCTTATTTTGCCATTTTTTAAACAATCACAATAAAATTTTTACTAATGCGAAAGTAACTAAGTATATCTAACGACACAATATTTTTGATTATCTGTTGAATCAGAATTATCCATAGTAGAAATAGCTGTGTCTTTGTTAATGTGTCACACAATCGCAAATAGTTATATACTCAACAGTTTAAAATTATTATTAGTCATCTTATGATAGTATACTATTCATGTTAGTAATATTAGAAATGTTAATCCATACTTATCTAAAAAGGTGAAAATATATTCACTTCTTGTTTTCAATTTAAGCAGTTACAATTAACTTAAAATTATTTATTATTATTTTACATTGAAACATTTGTTGAAATTAAGTTGTATTAATTTATGTTTAATAACTCATGAGTATTGGTCCTTGATTTAAGTGATTCTTATTTAGTCTATAAGTCTTCATGTGGATCCATATTAAAAGACACTGCGATAGTATGCGTTTCTGAATGCGTATGAGTTTAATGAAATCATTCATTCATTAACAAGTTATGCCAAACTAATTATCATTTAATTTCGGTTACGATTATTATACATAAGCAAGTGGTCAAAACAATATAATCCTGGTCTTTCTTATATTATTCTTAAATAAAGTCTGCCCAATCTTAAGTTTTAATCTGCTTTTCTTGCACTCTTTTTGATCGATACAATATAACTAGAAATTAAGCACACTTTCGGTGGATGAATATGGCTTACGTTTGGAGAAAATGAATTAGGAGTCTACCCAACTCCAAAAATTTTTATTTGCAGTCTTGATGAGAAATCCAGTTATTGAACCTGCTGCACATCCCATTGAGTGACTTTTCATTTAACTTCTGAACTTAGTTGAATGATTTACATGTCGCACGTTATTTCTAACCTGGACCCCACACGCTCAGGCCACACCCCACCCGTCTAACCAGGATCAACCCATCGAATAGAGACAATACTAGTTCATCCCGAACTGCATTCGCTATTACCGAATCTTAACTGCTAATTCCGTTCCTCATTCTCTGTCTCTTCACTCCTCGTTCTTTATGGACCAAACTACTTACCAGTAAGGGTGCCTACCATCTTGAGTGACACCTCATTTAACTCCGATTTTTGAACTTAGTTGAGTTATATAGGTGTTGAAGGGCATTTTAAAACTATTTGTGACACCTACAAACCCACTTACTTGCACTCCTTTTTTTAATGCTGAACCCATTGATGTAAGTGTCGAGACCAAAGGGGTATGTCTGTAATGACATATCTTTAATTACTAATGATTAGTTGTAAAGATTGTAAATACTCGATTTGGTTCAGATACTGCTATGAAATTTGTCCTTAAATTTCTCTTTTTCTTTTTACTTTCTCTCTTTTTGTTCTTTCTTTTTAACATGTCTTTTTAGCTATAAAACTTAATGAGTTTTTTAAGCTACGGATTAGCAAAACCTGTTCCTTATGAGAAATAAATAACTATGATTGTTTTTTCTTTTATTTTCAAATTATATATTTAAATCATGCATCATCGTATTAATCCCAAACTTACGCGAGTGAGAACCGGTGCTTAATCATAATACACTACATGCGCGTCCACACTCATATTTTTATGTTAACGCGCATTACGCAATTCGTAGTGTATTATGTATAAAGTACCGGTTCTCCCTCACGTAAGTTTGGGGTTAATGGGATTAATACGACGATGTATGATTTAAATTAAAGAATTATATGTAAAAATTCTTATTAATTGTTAATAAAAGTGAAATGAAATGAAATGTCGAGAGAGTGGAAGTTGAGATGAAGCACTTATAATGCTATTTAAATGGGTTTTCCCGGATTAATGAGGAGGGGTCACACCACACCTAGAACCCTCTACTTGAACTCATCTCTTCAAGCTGAATCCATTGATCAATGTGTCCATATGGTGGGACCCACATGGTAGGAGCCTATAAAGGTCTTCACAGACAGATTTATATCTATACAGAATGATAAATTATGTTTTTATATTAAGTGATATAAGAAAAGTTAATTTTGAAATTTCAATGCCAAATTTAAAAGGATACAAAAAATTAATAATTACGCATTGTGTAGTAACTCCGATAAAAAATGCTTTAATAGTAATTAGTTAATTAGATATTAATAACATTTTAACAAAATTACGGTAACTTAATTATCACTTTATAGAAAATTAAGATATGTAACTTGTTATACACACAAAATAAACGGTATAAATTCAATATAAATCAAATTTAATTTACTTAAAAATTTTACTAATTGGTAATATTAAATTTTAAATCTTATTAGAATTAATGATAAAAATTAATGCATTTTTATTTTTTAAAATTTTAATTTACTTATATTGCTAACAATATTCACACACAATGGACATAAATAATAAGTGGGTAATAATTTTTAAATGACATTAATTATATTATTAAGTTTATAACTGAATTGTAACAATTTTTTAATTATAACTGCTTAAAATTTTAATGTTATTATAATTTTTTTTGTTCAGTTTTATTCATTATATTACAAACTTTACATTGAAAAATAATATAATAAGTGTTTGGACAATCAATGTACTTATGGTACAGTAAGTATCATAACATTTTGGATATTTCATATTTGTCAATAATGTTGATTATGGAAGTAATACAAGTAAAACAGCGCTACCTTTTAGTAGTGAAACTAAAAAATAGATTATTGCAGTCTAATTCACGTTTTAGTTTACACAATCTTTACAATCTTTGTTTTACAATACCGTTCTGATAAATTTGGTTGGATGTGGCAAATTTATAACAACGATTGGATCAGATATGTAGCGATTATGCCGAACAACCCAATTTTCTGATGCTTTCAATATGTTATTTATTTCTGTATGTTAACGCATCAATGGGATTAACCGTGAGATGATGGTAATTATGAGACTAGTAAATCGATTGAAATTTTGGAACCGGACCCCAACCCGGTCATCCTTTTTAAACAAATGTCGATAATTTTTAACAAAAAATACCACATAATTTAAAAATTGTAGTACTTTTACAGTTAATAATTGTTTTTAAGTTATAAAGTTCTATTTTTAAAAATAGCGAAAGTATTCAGAATTTTTGTTTATAACATTGTATTGTTTTTGTAAAATTCAGGGTTTTTTTGTAATAAAATTTTAATACTCGACCCGAACCCAACAAGTTTGAGTCTGAAGCCGATCCGACAATCTTGTCGAGTAACCGAACGTAACCCAACATTTAGGGTATATGTTTAATAGTCTTGTAATGATCCCTACATAATGTGATTTGAATTATTCAATATTACTAGTACAGTGCAATACTCTATTATAGAGAATATGCGTAGCATTTATTCAAATGGTATAAAATTGTAACAAAATTATTTAACATAAACACTTAATCTCATAAATGAATGGCAAAACTCAGGTTATTTCTTTATTCGCCAGAAAAGTTGGGTAACTGTACATTAATTGTTCATGAATTTGTGCTCAATTTCTTGGCCATGTAATGTTGAACTGCTTCTCCTTAACCACTATGTGACACATAACCCCTAATCAAATATTTTATGGCTTTAATCTGCTTTATAACTGATTTTTAAAAAACGCGCTCTTTTTTATTAGTAATAAAAGCATACGTTTACAGTTTTGACATTTTATGGTTTGGATTATATGTGTGCAGTTTAACATCAAAGTAAACTTTAATACGTGAATCCATGCAATGACGTCATGACGAATGTAAACAAATCGAGTGTGCATTGGATCACATTATTACTACGATGCTATAAAACTAAACATATATGCAGTGGTATTACACGTTTTATAAACTGGTAATACTAAATAACGTTTGATTGCACAGTGTGTGTAACGTTTCGTATACACGTATTATAAACTAAAAAGTTATGGCATCCTTAAATATACCATATTTTTTAACCCAAATTAACGAAACAATTAATGACACATTAGCCACAAATGGCACAGAAAAGGTTATATCGAGCCGAGAAGGTATGCTTACCGCGTATTGTAGTCTTATAGTGATGGCATTGCTTCCAATATTCTATGGAGCTTTTCGTTCAGTGAAGCATCAAAAACAGCAAAAAGTAAGCTTATGATTGATTGAGCTATAGTTTTACTTAATATATTAACGTATGTTTATATGATTTGTGAATAGGAATCTGGTGAACAACCAGAAACGATGACACGGAAAGATGCGGCGATGTTTCCCATCATAGCCAGTGTCGCGCTTTTTGGTCTTTATATCTTCTTTAAGGTAAACTATCTGTGATTGAATTCTCGCTCAATTTGTTTTGTTTTCTTGGAACTCGATCTCATAATCGCTCCACTTTTTCGCTCACTTCTCAAAGTAAAACTAGCTTATCATTTTGAGATTCTACATACGGTACGCAAGACTGCGTGTGTGTGTCCGCTGTGGATATAAAATGGTGTAGAATTAAATTTCCATCTAATAAACGAAAATTTTATGTTATACCATACGTTTAACTTAAGATATACCAGCAGAAAGAATGGAATGAGAGAGAGAGAGAGAAAGAGAGACTACTATGTGAATGTTTGTTTTCGTTTAAATGTATTAAATTGAAAGTTAAAATGATTATTCATTTTTAATATTAATTCTCAATTATATTTTTCTTTCAGATATTTTCCAAAGAATATATAAATCTACTATTAACTGGTTATTTCTTCTTTCTCGGAGTTCTAGCTTTAGCGCACATTTTAAGCCCAGTTTTGAATAAATTATTGCCACAAACATTTCCACAAATTCCTTATCATGTGATTTTTAGCAAAGGAAAAGATGATGAGAAGCAGGATGTTATTAATTATGAATTCGATTCTAGAGATGTGCTCACTGTACTCATTTGTTCTATTCTTGGAGTTTGGTATTTATTAAAAAAGGTAATTTTTATAATTTTATTTTTATGAAATTCAACATATTTGCTACAAATTTTCTTAAATACTTTTTTAAAAATTAATTTAATAAATCACATAATGATAATGAAGTGCCTTACAGTAAATTAGTGCTAAACGCTTGCTTTATCGAAGCAAAAAATTTGAATTTGAGAAAAATATAAAGATTTTCTTATTTTTAGTTACGTTATACACACAAATTTACGTATCATTTTTCTTTGCTGCACTGAATGCACGCTTTATACCGTATACGTTATATTGCGGAACATCATTAGAGTAATGAAAGATATAAATTTTAAGCTAAGAAATATTAAATAAAAAGATACAATAATAAATAATAATAATAGATTTCATTTAGATCTGATCAAATTGTAGAATAGTAAGCTATTATGAACTCATTATCTTTGTTAATAATAATTCTATTTGCCGTGAATATATTAAAAATTTCGGTTCCAAGTATTCGAATTAAAAAATGATCTGTTACTCACTATTTATTAGTTTAATAATTAGTAAATTATACAACCAATTGCTTATAAAAATTTAAAAAATATAATTAAGTTAGAAATAGTTGTCGGAAATCGAAAAACTGTTGCGCGCGATCGCGAATAATATTAGATGATAGTTTAAAATACATAACGGGTGATAAATTTAATTTAAATAGCACTGGATTGCAAATAATTTATTTGGGCTCGCATTTGCTGTAAACGGTGTTGAATTATTGCATTTAAACAATGTGGTCACAGGTTGCATATTACTCGGAGGTTTATTTGTTTACGACGTGTTTTGGGTGTTCGGCACCGATGTTATGGTCACTGTTGCCAAATCCTTCGAAGCTCCCATTAAGCTAGTATTCCCTCAAGACTTCCTTGAAAATGGTGTGAATGGAACTCATTTCGCGATGTTAGGTCTCGGAGATATTGTTATTCCTGGCATTTTTATTGCTCTCTTATTAAGATTTGATGTCAGGTAATATTTAGTGACTAATAATTTCATTTTAATCGATTAAAATAATATAAAAATTATTTTTCTTTATTAATTTCAGTCTAAACCGTAAAAGTAATGTGTATTTCTACACAAGTTTTGTTGCGTATATATTGGGTTTAGTGTTGACGATAATAGTGATGGCATACTTCAAACACGCTCAACCAGCGCTTCTTTATTTAGTTCCAGCGTGTATTAGTTTTCCATTATTGGTCGCTTTAATTAGAGGCGACACTAAAGCTCTCTTCCAGTAAATTAAACTCTATTCACGTTTTTTTATATTACTAAATATTTATTTACTTTTATTTATTTAGATATGAAGACAATCCTTCCTCTGATAAAGATACAACTGAAGCGAAGAAATCGCAATAATATCTAATTGTATTATTAATATAATTATAAATTAACTTTAACTAATTTTAATATTTTCATTTTCTCATTATTAAAATCGTTTCAGTTGAATAATCAAATTGAATCTGAATTAAATAACATACATATTTATAGGTTGATTTGTGGTCTAATCTTCTTCGTCGGGAGGTATTCCCAAATGCTCATCACTCCAATCGTAGTTTGGCCAAATAAACTCGCCTTTGAAATATTCAATTTTTAGTTATAGAATTGGAAATAATCAAAAATGTGTGGTAATATAAAATTGATATATAAACCAGAACTACCCATTCATATAGCACTCACTTTCAAGTAGTTCATTCAATCTTTAGCTATGGGTTAATTAAAAAAAAGTTTATTTAGTTGAAATATAAAGTGTTTCATTGAACTGTGAGAGTCAGAGTCATTTCATTCATGCGAACATACAGACGGACAGTCAGAGTAGCAAATCCATAATCACGAATTCTCTATGAATTTCTACATTGTAATTAAAATATAGATTTCCTATAACATTAAACCAACTACGGAATTAAAAATGTTTTCAAATAGTATTTATTAATAATAGATAATAGGAATAAAATTCCTGAACGCTTTATGTACCTGAAGTATTGTTGTAAAAAATTATTATTTTTAAGTTGTAACAATTCATTTGTGCATACAATTAGTCAAAATTGGTCCTAACTTGTCATAATATGAATTTGTAAAAACGCGCCCAACTAAATCAAAAACTAAGAGAATTTATTGTTAGGTTAAATTTTTAACAACAATAGTCCGGGTATAATGAAGAAAATTCAAAGTTTCGATGCTTCAATCTATGTCACGAATTAAAATTTAAATTAAAAGTTGTCCTTCAAACCGGTTAACTAGTATAAGCCAGAGTATTATTATTGTGCTAATGTTGCCGACAATAAAATTTAAAACCATTGTATTAAAATCCATTTCTTTTCTAAGTTTATATTACAGGGTTTTTATAGAACACAGAATCCAACAATTGATGTAAAAGTTGGTTAGAAAACTTTGTTACTAAGACGCGCAAACTTAATTAGAAAAATAATCATAATCTTATTGTTCAGTGTTATTGGAGCCTATATTATGCTACATAGCGAATCAAAGAAAGAGAAAGAGAAAATTATTTTCCAACAATAGTTAATGTTATTGTTGGCCAAATAGTTCAACGTTAAACCTTACCAATGAGATGATGCCAATCAGAATAGAAGTGATACATTATCCAAGAGTATGCGAAACCCATTAATACTTCAGCCATGTGTGTTGCCCATCGACCATCGGGATCGTAATTAAACTCTCTGTAACCATAGCTGTCAAAACATTTATCATTTATATCATACTGTGTTTGCATGTTTCAATGTTATGTCATATAGACTGCAAATGCCATAATTCCATGATATTTTCATCTAATTATTAACTTACTACTCGTCAGATGAAAATCTCTTCTGTATTAATTGATTGGATTGGATTTTTTTGAGTACCGGTCGCGAAGTTTTAACCGTATAAATCAAACGATTCAACATTGTTTACCACTAAAACGTTAATCGTAATTCACGTAAACTAGTTATTTAATATTACACAGTGTGGCACAAGTTTACACTTTTTGGTTATGGTAACGAACACTTTTTATTTCCAATTTTCAGTCTATTTTTGTTGTAATATTTATGCTCTAATAAAAGTAGATTTTACTGTCGATTAGTTTTTTAATACCAAATAAATAAAATAGAAAAATAGAAAGTTGATTGAAAATTTAAATCTAAAATTTTTAAAGTATAATGAGTTCATTTGTTGTCAAAAATCGGTTTATTTAAATTTAACAGAAGCTCTTGTGCTAAAACGCTTAAGTTAATCCCTTGTAATAATTTTGAAATGAAAACTAAGCTAGTATTTGATTCAAAGTGGTTCCCCATGGAGTTCTATTTAAAAAAAGCTGGAGTCTCCGGTCATTCCTCAATATAGATTACATTAAATAAATTTATTGTATTAAAAATTAATATTCTTTAATAATTATGAATATGCTAAAGATACGGATGTTTTACTGTAAAAAATGTACAAAGATAGTCCAAATACCAACAAAAGGTGGCTTTTAAACGCATAAATTTTTCATACTGTTCCAGTTTCTTTGCGCCTGACATCCATTCTTTTGGAATTATTTTGGAAGAAATTTTCAAATTTTGTTAAACAACCATAACTTTTCATAAAATATGAATGCGTTAATAACAGGGTGTCCCAGAGTGTGCCGGTCTGGGGGGAGGTTACTTTCCGACTTTTAAAAAATTTTAAGGGGGGTCAAACTACTCGGATTTAAGCGACAATTTTTCTGCCATCGGCCAAAAAAACATTTTAAAAAAATTTCCCCCATAGAGATGTCATTTCTAATTTTTTAGGTAGGGGATCTACTTTTTAAGATTTCATGGGGGGAGTAACCCCCCTCCAGACCCCCCTCTGGCACACCCTGGTTAATAATGATAAAAATGGTCAAATTAGTGATTGAAAATTTAGTTCCATTACCGTGGAATGGCAGTGGAATTAGAGATCAGCTCCGGTAATGGCACGGTAATGGAATGAAAATGATTTTGTTTTCCGGTAATGGAACAGTAACGATATTTTTGCTCGTGGTAATGGAACGGTAGTGGTTTATGGTCTGAATTTATAAAGAAAATTTAATTAATGTATTTATCAAATAACAACGATTTCACTTGCAGTTTTTAATACAAATTTTCTAAAACAATAAATAATGAGTATTTTTTCGACTTCAATATACAACTAATCACGAAAAAAATTTTTTGATCCAAATTGAGTTGCTTGTAGAGCTAAAATTTTTCAATGGTGGACCGGTAATGAGTGGAATGGTAGTGGAGTAGAAAAAACTCATGGTAATGGCACGGTAATGGAATGAAAAAATTTTGTTTGCCGGTAATGGAATGGCAGTAGAAATTTTGATTGCGGTAATGGAAAGGTAGTGGATTGGAAAAATTAAATATTTTCAATCACTAGGTCAAATCTTATTTTATTTTTCTAAAAACTTATAAGCTTTATAAAAGTCCAATTGCTTTTACAATAAGATGCTCAAAAGGACAAGAATAAACAATAATAATTCGTCGCTTAATTGTGATGTTTTAAAAACGCCCTCTTGATTTTATATATTTTTGAATTGACCCCTAAAGACTTAGAGAGTTTGGAACATACTAGTTTAAACAGTTATGAAATGGTTCACTCCTTTAAAGGAATTATTTGATATATAAGTTTTTCGCAGAGTTAAATAATGTTGTTGTTCTTAATGTTGGTATACTCCTATACTCCTATAATGGTATATACTATATAGCGACGCATATATAGTAACTCCGCTATTCTCCTATTCTGCTATTTACCATATTTTCCTATAATAGTTTTGAATGTATGAATGCTATCAATCCTACGCTGAATTTGTTGGCAAACACGCGAACACAACATACACCGAAACACATCTGTGTTCTGTCTCTTTTTTATAGTTGACCTCAATTACTGAAGAATACTTTCGTTTGGCAAATAAGTATTATTTTCTGTTAACATCTGTTTATTATCACACAATTAAAACATTTATTCCGACATATTTTAGATCGTATTTGATGTTAAATATTTAACTTTAAATCCATAAAAATGATATCAGATGGTTATCTCGTTGGTGATGGTTCGTGGCAATTGAAGATATTCGTCACTGATCTCAAAGTTGAGAGAACACTCAGAGTTAAGGGTGATCTTCATGTCGGAGGTGTTATGTTGAAGTTAGTCGAAGAATTAGGTATGAAATCATTTACTTGTACAGTATAAGTATAACATAGTATCGGATAACATGTGCGGATACCTATACACTTGTAGATGTAGCGATTGATTGGTCAGATCACGCTCTATGGTGGCCATCGAAGAATGTATGGCTGAGTCGAACGCGAACCACATTAGATCAGTATGGCGTACAGGCCGACGCTTTGCTTCACTTCACGCCAATGCACAAGACATTACGCGTACAATTGCCTGATCTTCGATATATTGACGCACGCGTTGACTTTTCTATTAAAATATTTACGGCTGTCGTTCAATTATGCAAAGAATTAGGTATTCGACATCCGGAAGAGCTTTCATTTTCTCGTCCTCTAATGAATGAGCATTTAAAGCGAAATTACCGGAATATGGGTGTGAGTCCGTTACAGAGAGCGCGTGACGCTATGGGACCCATAGTTCCCTCACAGACCCAGAATCAGCCAAATTTGTCGAACGCCAACATAAGCACTCCCGATGGAAAATCGAGTCCTTCCGTGTTTGAAAGAGGTTCGCCAAATTGGAATGGAACTATTAATGGAAATGGCACTATTCATAGCAATTATCAAAACGATAGTTCGTTTTACGGATCTGATTCGATAATGCCATCGCTCGCCGTAAGTCCAGTCACACCCACTTTAGAAGCCAAAAATAGTTTATTGAGGCCAAAAACACAAGTGGAAAGAGCGAGGCTTAACGCTGGATGGCTTGACTCATCGCTTTCGTTGTACGAACAAGATGTTCGCGAATTCGATTTAATTCTGCTTCGATACAAGTTTTACACATTTTACGATATCAATCCAAAGCAAGATTCGGCAAGAATTAATCAAATCTATGAACAGGCGAGATGGTCCATACTTACCGAAGAAATCGACTGTACGGAGGAAGAGATGATGTTATTTGCTGCGCTACAGCTTCAAGTTGCTCTTCAAGCAAACAATCCACTCCCGGAAAGATCTAATACTCGCAATGACGATGACATCGATTCCGCGTTAAACGATTTACAGTTATCGCTTGAAGGCGTCACTGTTACCAACACTGGCGCAGACATCACACATGTTCCAGAATTGGCCGATTATTTACGTTTCATGAAACCTAAACGATTTACTTTGAAAAGTTTTAAACGATATTACTTCGTATTTCGGGACACAAGATTATCTGTTTTTAAATCTAGAGAGGATAGAAGTCACAACGATCCCGCTTTTGTAATTAATTTGAGAGGATGTGAAGTGACACCCGATGTTAATTTAAGTCAAGCGAAATACGGTATGAAACTAGAAGTGCCAAATCATGACGGAATGGCTGAATATTGGATTCGCTGCGAATCGGAGGGTCAATACGCGCGATGGATGGCTGCGTTTCGATTAGCGTCTAAGGGTAGAACGATGGCTGATTCTTCATATGATCACGAAGTGAAATCGTTACTAACGTTTTTGAGTTTGCAACATCCAGCACCTGCTCCTGTCATTAATCCTCACCAAATTGATGTCAATCCTGATGATTATGTGGCACAACGATTTTTGAGGAAAAAAGGCGGTCGACAGGTAATCACTATTTTTATTTAAGCTTAAATTTTATTGTGCGTTAAATTAGTCGGATAATAACAGTTCTAACCCTTCAGTTTAGAGCTTATCGTAGGCATAGGCTCACGTGGAAACTTATCTTTTACTAAATATAATCTCTAGTTAAGGATAAAGGTTAAAACTAAATATAAATTTAAAGTCAAAGTTAAATTATTTTTTTACTTTTAAAAAATAAAAAAATAAAGATAGGCTATTGTTAAGGATAAATACAAATTCTTTGATTTCTTCTTTAAAGCATCACTAATCTAATGTTCGATTGGAAAAAATTAATGTTAAAAAAATATATTAAAGTTTTTACTAACATATTTTTATTAATTTATTACATAAACATTAACTTAATTAAATATGACTTAACATAGTTTCTCTATTAAGCATATCAGTTCAGTTAATTTATTAAGACGGAAGTTAAATTAATTATTTATTCTAACATAATTTAATATTTTAAAATTAATTGATAGATTGTTCAACGTATACTTGAAGCCCACACTAATGTTAAAGATCTGACATTGACTGAAGCAAAATTGAATTTTATTAAAGCTTGGCAGGCATTGCCAGAGTACGGAATATCATTATTTATCGTGAAGTTTTCAACATCAAAACGTGAGGAATTGCTTGGTATAGCCTCTAATCGATTAATGCGAATGGATTTAAATACTGGAGATCATCTGAAGACATGGCGTTTTAATACAATGAAAGCGTGGAATGTTAATTGGGAGGTGAAACAAATGTTAGTCCAATTTGAAGAAGAAGACGTCGCCTTTTCGTGTCTTAGTGCCGATTGTAAAGTTGTCCACGAATATATTGGCGGATATATATTTTTATCTATGAGATCAAAAGACCAGAATCAAACATTAAATGAGGAACTATTTCATAAGTTGACAGGTGGTTGGATATAGAAGATCGCAAATATCAAAAAACGATTAATCGATTAATCAAAACCTCATATATTAATTTTTATATAAACTGTGGCAATGATCAACAATTTTACCTTTAAAAGTATATTATTAATACCAATGAATTATCTTAATACGAATTTTATTTTTGACTACTTCTATTAAAAGTTAACTTATTAATTAATGGTTTACATAATTAGTAAAAAAAACTATGTTGCAATTTGTTGTTATTTTAACTTAATATATTACGTCATCTTATATTAATGCATTTTATTTAATATATTATAAATTTTAATCTTAATTTAGCTTTTTGTTTAAATAAATAAGTATTATATTTGTATGAATTCGATATGAAACTGTTTTCTTTATGATATCTAGGTTAATAGTAATCTGATTATTAAGTCAGCGTGAAATAATGAAAATTGACACATAGTAAGCGTATTACACCTTTTTGTTTAACATTATACTACTTACCGGTAACTTTGACGGAAGTAATACTATTAGAATAACAATAATATATGGATATTAACTATACATTAATTGTTCTAAAAATTTTCAATTTAAATAATAAGTTTATATAACCAGTGTTTGGCCTAAAATACAAAAAAAATGAAAATTGAGATTATAAGATTATATATTAAGTTTTTAAGCTTTTATCGAAAATGGTGACAAGTCTACTATGACATCAATCATTCAGTCATCCACCGTTGAAACTTTTTTTAAAATAATATTAGGTAATCAAACTCTGGAAATCAAACTCTCCTACACTTGCTTTCTGATATGACAAGCTTTTAAATTGTTGTTTACCACTATTCAAGTTTGTGTGCGAGAATAAAGTATAAGCTTTTTAAATTCTGAAAATTGCTTACTTGCACTCTTATACTGTATGTGGAAGTAATACGTTAAATCGGTTTGTTAAAATCTATAACACTAATATTTAACACTATATTTTTTATTTCGCATATTTTTCCGTTTTAATAATATTTGAGAGCTTGGGCATCGATGATCCCTGGTTTCCACAGATTTTTTTAAAAAATTCTTTTTTCCGAAACTAATCGGATCTGTTTTTTTCTTTGAAATTGCGAGCTATTCAGCTATTCTGTTATACCCTGAATGAGTCATATATTTTGACAATCACAAGCTATCAGGGCATTAGAGACGTTGATCGACGATATAGTTAGTATAAACGTGAAAACAAATGAAATACAAAAAACTTTTCTACATACACTATTTTCAAAAAGAAAAGCTGATAAACGTTTCTTATGATTCTTATTTCCATAGTTAGTAATCTGGTGGTTAAGATGGAGGTTTTCAGAATTTTTCGAAATTCCATGGGATAAACATTTAGGATTTAAGCGACAGTTTTTTTGCCTTAAGACAAAATTTGCATTCGAATTTTTCTTGCGCAAGACTAAAACACGTACTGTTAAAAATAATCGAATTAGGGCGACAATTTTTTTTTAAATTTGACCAAAATTTAATAATCACCAAAATTGATAAATTTTGGTTTAGATAACTTTTTCATATTATACTAACGAATTCGTTTTTTTGCACTTGAACTTCTCAAAATTAAAGAAAATTAGTGTGTAGTCGGATTTTCTGAAAAAATGTTGGGGTCTATATTCCCCGAAACATGTTTTTTGGAACAGTCTAGTAATATGAAAATTGAGAGCAAACATGAGCGTGCTTTTTGTCTTTCCGCGACTGAGTACGCATAGTGTTTATGCTGACGATATTGCGATCTTAACGAATACACAACGAATTGGATACGCCAATGCATAAAGCTTTTTACTATTTATTTTTTTCATTTAGCACTATCAAAGCCTATCAACGTCACAAAAAGACAAAAAGCAATCTCATGTTTGATTGAGAGCAGCGATGGATTTGGTGCGAGATGTGTGAAGCATAGTTTTATACTTTGATAGTGTACTATGACTGTGAATGCATAAACGCAGTCGCGTACTCTTTTACCAGTCAATTCAATATTAAAGTGAGTTCTCAGTGGCGGAAACATATCGCGCCAAAGCCATCGCTGATTGAGAGTATACTAAAACGGTTATAGTTTTTATTGGATAGATGTCAGCATTAGACAGAATATAGCATTGATCGTGAAAGTATTGCGGCATTTTTTAATGTAAGCTATTGTTCACGAATTCAATGTTTTAGTTACTAATACCAAATGATTGTTTGATTAAACATGGATTTCACTTCCAAATTAATGCAATGCTTCGTAACATACGTGAACAGCGATAATCGTAATATCGAGATCTGGGCACAAACCGATGCGGTGCTGTGTAATAGCGTGGAGACGTATATCGCGTCAAATCACGACACGTTAAGCGATATATTTGCCGCTCAACTCAATGATAAACGTATCGAAGTTGGAAAGTATTATTTAACTCAGTATGTATTCCTATTTTTACTTCAAAATATCATTGTTTTTTAATTTTGTAATTCATTCGCGATTTATAGCATGAAAAGTGATTTACGATTCTATCGCGTGGTTGTCACTCATATTCGAGATAATTCGGCTCTGGTTTCGTATATCGATTTCGGTAATGAAGAGTGGGTTCCGTTCGAGAACTTAATTGAGATGAAACACGCATTTGATATGAAACCATTGGCCGCTAAGTATTTCTTGGCTGATGTCACGCCTGTCCACAAAAATGGTAATTATTTTTGTTGTTATTTTCATCAAATAAGTAATCTTTGGATAAACTGTTTGTAATTACCGCCGTCTGACTGGCGCTTAAGCGTATCTATTAAACAACAAAATATAATATTGCATTTGATCAGAGCATGTTTGATAAGGATATCAAAAATGTTATCTGTATGTCAGTATTTAATTACTCAATACGTTTAAACTATAGATGGATTTAACTTTAATTTATATTATGAGATAGAGTATTGTACACTTGAGAGTAAGTCAGTGTTAATTGTACACTCATTATAATTAGCTATTATGACTAAAGCTTAGAAAATAAGTAAAGTAAAGGAATAAAGAAAATTTTGACACAAACAAGTTTCCCAATTTTAACTGTTAAATAAAATTGTCGATAAATATCTCCATTTTATATCCGTATAATTGCGCCAAACTCGCGCGCGAGTAAGGAATAAATTTTTAAATCCCAAAAATATAATTACTCGCGCAATTCATAGTTTTGAAAGTGACGGTGTGATTAGATCTTTAATTAATAACAAATTTACTAAAATTTAACACGTTAATCATGAAGAGGATGTCCGATCTTAAGTCTGATATTTGTAATCTACTTTCAAACTCTCATTATACAGCGCACATTATTAAAATTCTTTCTTTTTTCTGTTGATGCACAAAAAGTTTATTAAAAAGTTTATTAAAATGTGAATATATATCAACAATTTGTTCCATCTTTTCCAAGAGTGTGAATATATGGAACATTTAGTGATATATACATAAAATGGGAGACTTTCAATAGCTTAAAAAATCAAAGTCTTAAGCGAATTGGACACACGCTTCCTAAGTAAGACGCAGGTTAACCACTATTTAAAGTGTTAAAAGATAATGCTCGAGTATATATTGAGTCTGATTACTGATGTAAAATGTGCTTTTTTTAATTTTTTGTGAAAATTGTTTACTCGAACGCGATTATACGGTTAACATTTTATTTATTTCCACATAATTCGTGAAATATTTAATTTGGTTGTTATATAGATTACCGGCAGTATTGGTTAAAAAATTATACCTCAACAATAAAAGTATTATTGCACAGTATTAATGAAAGTTTAAGCAAGAGATTATTTTAATAAAAAGTTTATATGAAACTAACTTAAACCTATCTTTACTTATCTAAACCAATCCAAACTTACCAATTTTTATCACATATTGGAACAATAGTTATCGCGCGCAACAAAATAAAGTTAATTTTGTTTTAAAAACTTAATTATTTTAGAGTATATTAAAAATTTATTGTTAGGTTAAACTTTAATAACAATACTGCCGGTAATCTATATAACGTTAATTATATTATTACCAAAAATACTGGCATTACATCATTTTTATCATTTTGCATTTTATAAAAATTTATGAACTGTTAAACTTAACCTTAAAAATCATATATTCAATCCTAAACGAATTCTAGTTTTTGTTGTAAATACCTTTTATCGTAAAATGGTCCATTCAATGTGATAAAAGAGTAACATACAAATGCCTAATGAAAAATTCAAATTCACATCGAATATGCGAAATCCAATTTAAAAGTTTCAAATAGCCATAAAAATTTTCTTTCTTCACAATTAATCGATATAGAAAATAGTGGTTTAATGTATTAAATATTTATTGTTTATAATTATTATAAACTTAATTTAAAAGATATAATTAAAAAATGAGCACATTTTATTAATTAGATTTTTGTAAATAATTTATTTAAGATCTAATAAGACGAGGAATAATAAATCAACACCAAATTAATATAGATATATGCCTAATAAATAACTTAATTAATTCATATTTCAATGTTCAAATCATAGTTGGATGGAATGTTGAAGACGTGAAACAAATGTTGGATGAATTTGTTTATTCTCTTTTTCACTGTGAAATTGTTGATACAGTCGAAAATACCGAAGTAATTCGCATTTATGACGATAATTTTAGCCAACCATTAGTTAAGAAATTAGTTGAAAATTCTATTGCAATTAAAACCATTAAGAATAAGATAAAGAATTCATTAAATGATATCGAATCGGTGCCTATTGATGTAAATGGTAGTGTTTTTGGTGAAACTTCAATGATTGAAAATAAAAATAAGAAAACGAAATTAGACATTAAACAGGAACTCAATATTCAAAATACGAACGATATTAAGGCAAACAAATTGACTAATGCTATATCATTTAAAACTACAACAAATTTGATTGGTTTAACTAAATTGGTGCATATTATGGAAACCCTTTCGTACTCATTCTTTTGTCAATTAGTAGAGAAATATGAGGAAATCCAGTCACTTCTCGCTAACATGACGGAGTTTTACGACCATCTTAAAGATAAATCGTTAGATTTAGATGTTTCAAAAATCCATAATGGATTAATAGTTGCCGCAAAGTTTTATGATGATAGTTGTTGGTACAGAGCAAAGATATGTGGTTTCAACAATAATCAGATCGAAGTGTTTTACATTGATTATGGAAATAAAGAAAAGGTTAATATTAATGATTGCAAAGTATTGGCTGAACCATTCACTCGTATGCATAAACAAGCATTTCAATGTTCACTGATAAATAAGAATATATCATTCGAATATTTAACGCAACTTCAAAACGATTTTACTGAAATTTATTGCGAATTCATTGAATTTAATGATGATATCTATAAAGTAAATTTGCTAAAAACGCTCAGTGAATCGATTAAAATGAATTCAGGGATAGAATTCAGCAATAAAGGTGAAGATTGCACTGATGATGTAAAAAGAGAAAATATTTGCGTGAAACTAAACGTTGACTCGTATCCGTTGAGAGAAGTTATTTTACTTAATACCGGTTCTACATCTAAAGAAATTCCGCATTTCGAAGTTAAACACGAATCAAAGCTACAAAATTTGTTATCAATCCCAACGCAATCTGTCGCTCTTGGATCAAAAAAAGTTGTTTACATCAGCGTAGCTAAAGATGTTGATTCATTTTATTGCCAATTTGTTCAAACATATGATCAACTCGCGTCACTGCTCGACGAAATGACTGTCTTTTACAGTAAACTAACGGATGACTCGTTTGATTTGGATGAAACGAAATGTGTTGAAGGTTTGATTGTTGCTTCAAAGTTCTCTGATGATAGTTGTTGGTACAGAGCAAAGATATGTGGTTTCAACAATAATCAAGTCGATGTGCTTTACATTGATTATGGAAATAAAGAAAATGTTAATATTAGTGATTGCAAATTATTGGCGGAACCTTACACTCGATTGAGTAGACAAGCATTTCAATGTTCACCGATCAATAAAAATATATCTCTCGAATATTTAACTCAACTTCAAAATAACTGTACCGAAACTATTTGCGAATTCATTGACTTTAAGGATGGCATCTATACAGTGAATTTGCCACAAACGCTCAATGAATCAATTAAAATGAATTCTGAATTAGAATTAAGCAATAAAAATGAAGATATCACAAAAAACTCAGAGTTAGATCTTATTAGTAAAAATGAAGATATCACAGAAAATTCAGAGTTCGATTTAAACACAAAACAGGAAGACTGCACTAACATTGTAATAAAAGAGAATATTGGCGTGGAATTTAACGCTGATTCGCATCCGTCGGAAGAAGTTATAACACGTAATAACATTTCTACATCTGAAGAAATTCCACATTTTGAAGTTAGCCTAGAATCGAATCAACAAACTTTGTTATTAATCCCAACGCATTCTATTTCTATTGGATCTAAAAAAGTTGTTTACATCAGCGTAGCTAAAGATATTGATTCATTTTATTGTCAATTTGTTGAAACTTATGATCAACTCGCGTTACTGCTCGACGAAATGACTGAGTTTTACAGTAAATTAACGAACGATGCATATGATTTGGTTGAAACGAAATGTGTTGAAGGTTTAATTGTGGCTTCAAAGTTCTCCGATGATAGTTGTTGGTACAGAGCAAAGGTATGTGGTTTCAACAACAATCAAGTCGATGTGTTTTACATTGATTATGGAAATAAAGAAAATGTTAATATTAGTGATTGCAAAGTATTGGCGGAACCTTACACTCGATTGTGTAGACAAGCATTTCAATGTTCACCGATCGATAAAAATCTATCTCTCGAATATTTAACTCAACTTCAAAATAACTGTACCGAAACTATTTGCGAATTCATTAACTTTAAAGATGGCATCTATACAGTAAATTTGCCACAAACGCTCAATGAATCAAATAAAATGACTTCTGAATTAGAAATAAGCGATAAAAATGAAGATTGCATTGAATTTTCAGAGTTAGATCTTATTACTAAAAATGAAGATATCACAGAAAATTCAGAGTTCGATTTAGACACGAAACAGCAAGATTGCACTGACAATGTAATAAAAGAGAGTAATTGCATAGATTTTAACGCTGATTGGCATCCGTCGGGAGAAGTTATATCACTTAATAACACTTCTACATCTGAAGAAATTCCGCATTTCGAAGTTAAACAAGAATCAAAGCAACAAAATTTGTTATCAATCCCAACGCATTCTATTTCTATTGGATCAAAAAAAGATGTTTACATCAGCGTAGCTAAAGATATTCATTCATTTTATTGCCAATTTGTTGAAACATATGATCAACTCGCGTCACTGCTCGACGAAATGACTGAGTTTTACACTAAACTAACGGATGACTCATTTGATTTAGATGAAGCGAAATGTGTTGAAGGTTTGATTGTGGCTTCAAAGTTCTCTGATGATAGTTGTTGGTACAGAGCAAAGGTATGTGGTTTCAACAACAATAAAGTCGATGTGTTTTACATTGATTATGGAAATAAAGAAAATGTTAATATCAGTGATTGCAAAGTATTGGCGGAACCATACACTCGATTGAGTAGACAAGCGTTTCAATGTTCACCGATCAATAAAAATATATCTCTCGAATATTTAACTCAACTTCAAAATAACTGTACCGAAACTAATTGCGAATTCTTTGAATTTAAGGATGGCATCTATACAGTAAATTTGCCACAAACGCTCAATGAATCAATTAAAATGAATTCTGAATTAGAATTAAACAATAAAAATGAAGATGTCACAAAAAATTCAGAGTTAGATCTTATTAGTAAAAATGAAGATATTACAGAAAATTCAGAGTTCGATTTAAGCACAAAACAGGAAGACTGCACTAACATTGTAATAAAAGAGAATATTTGCGTGGAATTTAACGCTGATTCGCATCCGTCGGGAGAAGTTATAACACTTAATAACATTTCTACATCTGAAGAAATTCCACATTTTGAAGTTAGCCTAGAATCGAATCAACAAACTTTGTTATTAATCCCAACGCATTCTATTTCTATTGGATCTAAAAAAGTTGTTTACATCAGCGTAGCTAAAGATATTGATTCATTTTATTGTCAATTTGTTGAAACTTATGATCAACTCGCGTTACTGCTCGACGAAATGACTGAGTTTTACAGTAAATTAACGAACGATGCATATGATTTGGTTGAAACGAAATGTGTTGAAGGTTTAATTGTGGCTTCAAAGTTCTCCGATGATAGTTGTTGGTACAGAGCAAAGGTATGTGGTTTCAACAACAATCAAGTCGATGTGTTTTACATTGATTATGGAAATAAAGAAAATGTTAATATTAGTGATTGCAAAGTATTGGCGGAACCTTACACTCGATTGTGTAGACAAGCATTTCAATGTTCACCGATCGATAAAAATCTATCTCTCGAATATTTAACTCAACTTCAAAATAACTGTACCGAAACTATTTGCGAATTCATTAACTTTAAAGATGGCATCTATACAGTAAATTTGCCACAAACGCTCAATGAATTAATTAATATGGATTCTGAATCAAAATTAAGCAATAAAAATGAAGATCTCATTGAGAATTTAGAGTTTAATCTAATTACTAAAAATGAAAATATCGCTGAAACTTCAGAGTTAGATCTAATCACTAAATATGAAGACATCACTGAAACTTCAGAGTTAGATCTAATTACTAAATTTGAAGATATCAATGAAAATTCGGTCTTTAGTGATGGCGTTTATGAATCGTTAAACGATGTGATCGATACGGTTGAGGCTAAAGAAACGGTCGAGAAATTGTTAATTGGATTTGATTAATATATTGGTTAAAAATAATTTTCACTGATAGATAGAAATGAAACATTTTTATGTTTAATTCGATGTATAAATCTTTTTAAAAATTTTATTGAAATGTTCTTTACTAAACAATATTAAAAATTTTTATTTTACATAATTTGCTATACTTTTAACAGTATATGAAAATTTCGGTTATTTACTAATAAAGATGAACAATTATATTAATACTTCTCATTCTTTTTCTTCCGTTTTTTTTTGGAGATACAAAGCTTTGCTTATGCATTATGCTAACGATCGTAAGTCATATATCTGATCATGTGTCCGCAACTTATTTTCCTATCAGTATCGCTTTTTTTATAGAATAAACAGTTGTGTATAATAGTTTAAAGATTTGTCTAAAGAAAGTTACTGGTGAACATGAATAAATATCGTTAAGAAATTAGGATAGAAATTTTTTATCTGACTTCAAATTTAAGGATAAGGATACCGGTTTGTCATTCTTTTTGTCGCGCTTTCATAATAGTTAAGGGATTTCGCTTTTTATTTTATAAAGAATTTTGTACCGATAAAAAGATTTGGAAAGGTAGGACACTATTTCTGAGAAATTTGGCTAAATAATGACATGATACGAGGCTTTTCATGAAAATGTCTGCTAAAAACTGCATGATAAAATTCTGTTTCAGAATTTTCAGTTAAAATTAGACTGATAGGGAGCTTTTCAACTCAAGTTTCTGACCCAAACCTTTGGATAAATTTTTAAATTTCTTATTTGACATAAAATGTATAAAATTAAGTTGATCTTATGATTGTTTGTGAAATTGTAGAAATCAAAATAATGACAAATTCTTAGATGATAGGAGTCAGGTGATTAAAAGATATATAATATCTAATATACTAATATTTAACAAATTGCAAGTGGATTAAAACTTTGTTTATTTCCGACTGGGATAAACCCTTAAGCGATTTTTCTAAGATAACAATTCTATACTTTTATTTTTTTGGGAATGTGTTTTATTAGTTAATTCTTTTCATAAATAATATAATTAACGATAAGTATATTTTAATTATTCAAAAACTATTGAAAAATAATCATTTTAAATGATGGCTTATGAAGCGCTTATGCAGTACAAAGTATCTTTGTTATAAAACGATATTAGATTTGTAGTTATCGTGATAACTGATACAATTATAACTGTTAATTAATAATGTGAATAAGCTTACGACTTAAATGCGGCGAATTGTATTATTGCGTCTAAACTCAAGCCTCGTAATAAATAACATTTATATATTTGAAACTTATTTGCAATATTGCTTATAAATGCAGAAATGTTGACAATTTTACTTACTATATTTGAGTTTTCATATTTCTCGACTAATTTTATTGCAAATAATGAAGAAATTTATAAATAATATTGTGCATCGCTATTTTTTGTGATTTAATATTTATAATTTTTAATAAAATTTATAAAACTTCGATCAATGCGATAAATTATTTTGTGAACGTTTTGTGTCATATAATATGTTAATTAATTAAAATTATAAATAAAATTAAAATATTCGAAAGTACCTTATATAATAGGTATAATTATGTATTATAAATAAATGGATTTATAAGCTGTGGATAAGCCTACTGATAAGCCTCGAGCATATTGCCATCATTATTCGTAGGTTTTATTATTATCGCTGTAATAATAATAATAATATAATAGTACGGTAGTGTTGTTTTAACTGGTACTGTTGGCTATAGTAATTATCTGTAAATTATTATATTATATTTATTAGCTGGAGTGTGAATATAATTGATTTGATGTGATAGGAGTGTTCGTTAAGTATACTCTTAATAGTAAGTAATAACGCGTTACAAACATGACCGTCAATGAGCTAATAAAAAGTGATAATCGAGTGGCAGCGAAGACGCACGCGTTGGCCGTTGTTCGCGACTATATATCTCAACCGAGGATAACCTACAAAACGGTGACCGGAGTTAACGGCCCTCTCGTTATCCTGGATGACGTAAAATTCCCCAAATACGCAGAAATTGTGAAATTAGTGTTGAATGATGGGACACAGCGTACGGGACAAGTGCTGGAAGTGAGCGGTTCTAAGGCTGTGGTTCAGGTGTTTGAGGGAACCTCTGGTATCGATGCTAAGCATACTATTTGCGAATTCACTGGTATATAAGTATATCTATGTATATGTGACTGTTATTGATTGAGTTTCACTGTTTAGGCGACATTCTGCGAACACCCGTTTCCGAAGACATGCTCGGAAGAGTATTTAACGGTTCCGGCAAACCAATAGATCGCGGACCACCAGTTTTGGCTGAGGATTATCTCGATATTCAGGGCCAGCCTATAAATCCTGAATCGCGAATATATCCCGAAGAAATGGTTCAAACGGGCATATCTGCTATCGATGTGATGAATTCGATAGCTCGTGGTCAGAAGATCCCTATATTTTCTGCGGCAGGTTTGCCACACAACGAAATCGCAGCACAAATTTGTCGTCAGGGAAGTCTGGTTAAACTTCCGGGTAAAAGTGTGACGGACGACGACTTCGCTATTGTGTTCGCAGCTATGGGTGTGAATATGGAAACCGCACGTTTCTTCAAACAGGATTTCGAGGAAAATGGTTCCATGGAAAATGTGTGTCTGTTTCTTAATTTGGCGAACGATCCAACTATTGAGCGCATTATCACACCACGTCTAGCGCTAACTACTGCCGAATTTTTAGCGTATCAGTGCGAAAAGCATGTGCTCGTCATTTTAACTGACATGTCGTCATATGCCGAAGCTTTGCGTGAGGTATTGACGCGTTAATAGAATTTAACATATCAATTGCCAATTAAATTTCGAGTGACAATACTATCACTCTTAACATAGGTATCAGCTGCTCGGGAAGAAGTGCCAGGCAGACGTGGTTTTCCAGGTTACATGTACACTGATTTGGCCACAATTTACGAGCGCGCGGGCAGAGTTGAGGGAAGAAATGGCTCGATTACGCAAATTCCAATCTTAACTATGCCTAACGATGATATTACTCACCCGATTCCTGATCTTACGGGTTATATAACAGAGGGTCAGGTTTACGTTGACCGACAACTGCACAACAGGCAAATATATCCACCTATTAATGTATTGCCTTCTTTGAGTCGATTAATGAAATCTGCAATTGGAGAGGGAATGACTAGAAAAGATCACGCGGACGTTTCCAATCAGTTATATGCTTGCTATGCTATTGGCAAAGATGTTCAGGGAATGAAAGCGGTTGTGGGTGAGGAGGCTTTAACTCCAGAAGATTTATTATATTTGGAATTTTTGGGCAAATTCGAGAAGAATTTTATTTCACAGGTCAATTATATTATAAATCGAAACTAATTATTATTTTTAAACATATTATTCTTGATATTTAGGGAAATTATGAAAACCGAACTGTTTTTGAATCGTTAGATATTGGATGGCAATTATTGCGAATTTTCCCTAAAGAAATGCTTAAACGTATTCCCCAATCAACTTTGGCTGAATTTTATCCACGACAAACTGGCTCAACATCGGCTGGTGCTTCGAAAAAGCAATAAACAATGAATGCAACAGTATTACCATATGATAACATTTTCGTTGCTAGTTTTTAAATTAATTCTAGTCTAGTTATAATATATATATAACTTTATATATATAGACTTATATTGCAATAGTTAGAAATTTCAAATGAGACCAAAACTGTAAGTTTAAAATCCATTCCAATCAAGAATTATTAATTATTATTATTATTGTATTTAACAATAAATAAATAATCAGTAATAAATTACAAGTAAACACATATTTATATGAAATTGATAACTAAATTACAATTTGTTATTATTGTTTTAAAAGCGTTCATTAGATGTTATGTTTTCGATGTTAAAAACTTGATGGTCGAATTGAATCATCTTTAATGAGATCAATGAAAACGTTAAGACTTGTTATCTGTAGGTCTGCTTTATCACAGAACAATTGGAAAAAGTAATACAAACGTGTATATGAATAGAATGAAAGCGAAATGATTTTGAGAATCATTATAAATAATAAACACTATTGTGACTAATCGTCTTCATCGGTGGTGTCTTCTTCGGAATCATCACACTCAGAATTTGATTCTTCACTTGCTTCACATTCACTTTCATTCGCAATGAAATCATCATCAATATTACGCGATGTCTTCTTTTGTTTATTATTGATATTATTATTTAGTTTTTTATTTGGTAATATATTTTGAGGTTTGGGCTTTCGATATTCGTATACTAATGGATAGATTCGTTCGACAGCTATTTGAATATTAGGAATACTGGGCGCTGTGATAGTGATGGCTCCAGTTTGGAATATTTTAAGTACAGCTTTAATATCTTTCATGCGATACGTAGCGCCAGGATGTAGCTCTGGTTCGTAACTAAATATACATACATAAGCATACATACATTATATCGGTATATAAATATAACGACGTACTGTCACATTAACAAACCTGGCATCTCTCCGATTATCACTACTGAATTCGTGTATTTTGATACCAAATGGTAATATACAAGAACCTAAAACGTTAACAATCCTATAGCTGCCAAATTTCACTTTAAACCCCATTTTTTGTAGAGTACGAGCCACTCTCCGCGACGCACGTTTGGCCGACGCTTCAGTTGTGGCGCCCGTACACGTGATTTTGCCTGAAGACCATATCGATGCGGTCACTCGTGGCGAACGTAATTTCATTGATATCATCTAAAATTATTACACCAAATTACTACCGTAAACAGTATTTATGGCTACAAACCGATTGTTCGCGTCTGTAAACCACATTTGCGCCATTCGTAGCGATTTGTCGCAAATTAAGATGACATCTAACACTAAAATTGGACACAACATTACTTATGGTTATGTCTACTTCTGGCGATTCTTCCACTGACGGAGAATTCAGTTCTGTTTCAATAACACTCGAACTTCTATTTTGAGAATTCATTTCATTTTCATCACATACATGTGTGGACATGTGGTCAACATATCATTAAACACGAATCACAAGTACAACAATCATAACAATTGACTGTCAAACTTATTCGCACATTACATTCCCAACACACACAACACACTACACAACACACTACACAACACACTCACACATTTCCAAAATAACACTAAGCATCAAACGGGGGACCATTACAGTATTGCGTATCGTATGTTAAACCACCAAAGTGTTGATGTTTTTATTTAAACCACCAAATTCTTTTAAACCAAATTTCTTATTCTTATGGTATAACCCAAACAATTAGATCTATCATTTGTTCGTTAGAATATGGCCTTACATTACTTATTTTTGTTTTATTTATACATTATAATACAATATCATTTATAGGGTGAAATAATGCTATTTCAGTGCTATTTGCCGATACTGTTGCATCAGATGTAGAATTCATGATTAACATACACCCATTCATGTATGTATATCATATATGTTCAACAATGTATATACCAAATTCTGAAACACACTGTAGAATAAAATATATTTATATCAAAGTAGAGATGATCGATCGTTAACGGTTATAAGACCGGTGGTCACCGGTAATAACCGCCATTTTTAAATTTATTTACCGCTCAAGTTACTCTTAATACCGATAAATACTTGAAAAATATAATTTATAGTTTATAATCGCTTTTAAAAAACATGTTTCTTATTATCGTGATTTTATAATTACAATTAAATTATTTGTTTATGATTAAACTAATACAAGATCGATACGGCCATAATATCTGATTTGCTATTTAAATTTTAGTTAGTATATGGTGGTTCGCTTTCTTCGTTCGCTCAATCCCAACCAAAATTAATTTATACTAGTTTTTAGCAAACTGTTTAAAGTTAGACAGTATATAAAACGGAAGATGCCATATACTCCGTGTTATCTAAAACAATGCTGATATTAATGGCAGGTTCCACTGAACCCAAAATCATAAAATTCTAATATCACATATAAGCAGCATATGCCACTTTAATTTTGAACCAAATATTGTCATTTTAAGCTGATTGTGCCCATGTAAACCAAGCATGTAGTTGGTGTGATAGTTCTTTGCAAAATAAGAAAAAGTGCACTCAACTAAATTCTTGACACGCCCGCAGTTAATAAGAATGCGATTCTATCACACCAACTGATTGCTTGATTTAAACGTGATTTTTACACAACACAACCATTAATATCCCTTAGCAACAGTAACTTAGCGGCATATGCCACTAAAATTTCGGCCTCTTTTGGCTATTTTTGCTATTTTGACCCGAATTTTGCCAATTTTTAAGAAGGAAATTCCCTTATTTTGCATCAATTAGCCGCATATGCCACTCAAGTTTTATTCCTAGTTTTAGTCATTTTTGTCTAATTTATCTCATTTTAACATTTAAAGTCTAATAATTACAAATTTTACAATAAAGAGGCATATACCACTCATTTTTTAACAAAAATTTTGACCATACATAAGAAATCGGTATAAACCCCTTAATAAACATAAGAAATTGGCAACATCCCTTTAATAAAGTAAAGAACAAAATCTCTTAATTAGCATAGGAGTGCGGACAAAAAGACGGACGGATGGAGATAAATATACAAATCCATATATCTAACAATATCCAAATTTAGGTAAAAAATGGATCCAAAAGCTTAAAATCTTAAGAATGGATCATATATAAGTAATTAAAATTATTTTATAGAAATTCAATAAAATGAACTATAAGTCGAACAAACTAAACAAAAACTTTATCCTCATTCTATTATTACACGATTGGGACGTTTTTAATCTACGTTTTTGTTTAATTAAACATTTATAAAATTATAATATTAATAACAACTTAACCCAATATTTTGTTTAAAATAAATATTTCATCAATTTTTCTTAATAGAAATGAGTGAACAAAATGAAAAATGAGATTCAATTGGTTAGTGATAATGAAATAGTAAAAGATAAAACATGTAAAACTTGTGATTACTTTATAAATATTGAAAACGCAAAAATAAAAAATGCTGGTTTTGTGATCATAATACTAAAATAAAACGTCGTCAACGACATAAAAAAGACAGTATAAGAGTATATACCTAGTTTTATCAAATCAGAATAAATTGACATCATATTTTGATAAAGTATTAAAAAAAACTTTTAGACAATGTTAGGCTGATAATCATTCATTTTCCATTGTCAAAGAACCGAGTTTTGTTCTTTTAATCAAATATATATCAAATATAGAAATTCCATCTCGTATAAAAATTCAAATAGATATTATTAATTTATTATATTTTGAACTTAAAATAAAACTAATATAAATTTATTTAAAAATATTCAACATTCTATTACAATAACAACTAATATATTAAATTATGTTTTATTAGTTAACCTAAATTGCACGCCATATATCTGACCAATGAAATTTACATAAAAGTTTTTTGGAATATTTTGGTATTATAAACCTTAATAATTTGTAGAAACATCATTGCATCCTCTTAAAATTGGAGTATGGTGCGGTATTTACCGGAGAAAAATTTATGGTCAAATTTTACTTGAGAAAACTATCAATTCAACCGAATATATAAAAGTTATCGATAATTTTATTTCTTTATTAACCGAAAAAAATTTTAGATGGCTATTTTCAGCAAAACGGAGTACACCACGCACTTCCCGACTAAAAACATCTCATTTAAATTCTTACTTTTAAAATCGGATTATTTCTAAAAATTCAAGTTTTTTAGATAACAAAATCGAGTTGCAGCCGAGATCTCCAGATTTGACAAATTTAGCTTTTTATTTCTAGGGCTACCTTATAAATAAAGTTTACAGATCATTGCTCCAAAATTAAGCTGCATTAAAAGTAAATATTCAGAATGAAATAGCAAAATTAGTTTATAAACTTTATTAAATGTTGCCGACAATATGGGTAAAAGTGCTAAACTTTGTTTACAATATAACGGTCAACACATTCAACATTTCTTATAATTAATTTTGTTAAACAACAAAAATTATATGTCAATGAAATGTAATTAAAGTTAAAAACAAGTTGTTTCCCAAAATCTTTTCACTTTTTGAGAGATTTGACAGTATTTAGAATAACAAATGATAATGCTGCAAATAGAATTTCAAATGTTTCATTATTAAAAACGTATTTAACTAATGATCTATTAACGGAAAGAGAAATATACCATTTACCACATTTTGCAAGTAAATTAAAACTATGATTTCACTATGGCATAAGTGTTACATCTAAGTCATTGATATGAAGATCTTTATTCTCTGAAATGAAAACATTTTCAGCTCAGAAACAACTGTAAGAAGATACAGCAGATGGGTTAAAAAGAGATACAAAGGATAGGAACAGTTCAATTTATAAAATGATTATTCGTGCATTAAAACTTATGAAATATTTTAAACTGTCAAGTTGTTAAAGTAACAATTATTTAAAAAATCAAATTACAGAAAATGATAGGAATTTTGAACTATTAAAACTATTCACTAAAGCAACACTGATGTTTTCAAAACAAAGTTTACTAAAATTATAATTTATTGTTCCGTTTGACAATTTAATTAAACACTTAGAAAACAGAAAAAACAGTGACATTGCAAACTTTAAAAATGTTAATTTTTAATGGGATCAAAGTTGAAAAATTATGAAAGCTATGAAAAAAAGTATTGAAACAATTTCGCGGCTATTTTCGACCAAAAACTTAATATTTATAATTTTAAAATTTATTAACAACTCAAAACTTTTAAACACTTCAAACTAGTTTTATTAGATACTATAAAACTTTTATTCTCATTCAGATACACCTTTGGTAGAATCAAATAAGGAAACATTTATATTGCATTCAATTAATAAAAAAGAAAAATTACTAGAGATCGAAATTGAAAGATATTTCAGTTTACAAAAAGATGATATTGAAATAGACAACTATTTGGTAGACATTACAAAGAAGTTCATTTCCGTTTTACAAAAAGTTTCCTTCGATATACTTAATGTTCCAGTAACTAGTGTTCCAAGTGAACAAATATTTTCCAAATCTGGGATATTTATCACTAAAAAAGAACTAGGCTTTCGATTAATTCAAAGCAACCTATTACGTGTTCATATTTGATGTCAAAGTTGTTTACTTTAGAATTAATTTTTTTTAAATAATTTTTTTGTACGCTCAAAGCTAGCGTTCTGAATAGAACGTCCAACGTTCACGTTCACGCTCGATACCGAACACCATCCGCTTGAACGTTTTGCGTTTCTAGTTATTATTAAATAACTCGTAAAAGTTGCAGCGTTTCTTACTGTAGTAATGCGTAGAAAAAGTTTTCCAGTTAATAAAATTACGAGATGCTTAAGTTTTGTTAAATATATGTTTTTGAATGTAACTTGTTGAATGAGTAATGTTTCTTCGGAAAGGTATGTAATGTAAAGTTATTTATGTCTTCAATTTGTGACTTTTTAATTTTTTATAAAATTTTCTTTAGTAGTGTCAAAATCTAATGATAAATAAAAATATAACACGAATGTTGGCATTGAGTATGACTCTTAGTAAACTTTTAATTTAATGATTTAACTCCTTCTCCTTCGTAAGAGCCATTTGGACCAGTGAATCCGCCATCATTGGTGCAATTGTTTCCACTCATAATTATTTCTTAATAACTTTTTGTTCATATTTAATTTTATTATCTAATAATTTTTGTAATAGATTAAGTTTGCTGTGTATTTTCTATTGTATTTTCATGTTTGCTTTTTCATAATTAAACCTTTTTTCATTTTCTAAAAAAAAGTATCATTTATAACCCGACGAAGTCGGGCTTGAGTTCTAGTTTAATATAAATAAATTTTGCTTGTCAAACCTTTATATGTTCCTCCTCAGGGGTCCCACACACTCGGCACTTATATCATTTGATTAGTCTCATTAAAAAGATGTAAAATAGGGGATTTTGAAATGGTTGGACTCCTCCTTAAAAAATGGATTTGGAAAAACTGTTTCAATTGAATTAACAACGGCCCTCCTGAAAATCCAGTCTCTTAGCACTTAGACTGATGGATTCAGCTTAAAAAGTGGAGGGTAAATAGAAAGGATTTGAGGTGGCATTCACCCTTTTAATCAGGTGTCAAAAATATTTGTAAAATCCTCTTCGAAATATATAAAACGAAGCTTAATAAGGGGCACTCAAATGGGTGGGTAACCTTTTATAAAGGATTGGTGAAAAAACTTAGTTAAATTTTTGGACACCTTTACCATTCATATCAGCTTAAAAACGGAACGGAGTTAAATGAGAGGTCACTCGAGGGTTAATCAAACCATCCATGATGTTGGATAGGTTCAGAAAGAGTAAGTAGAGGTACATCACGGAATATTTATAATCCAGGCGAAGCATGGGCAGAAACCTATTTTCTTATAAAAGAATACACGTATTTATGACATTACCGGAATGTTATATAAACCTTTTTTATGGAACGATTATACCTAAATTCATTTAATGAAATAAATATTACTCTTAAAAAGATTATAACACTTGTTTAATCCAAAAATATATTGTGTTCCAGTACCATTATGAAAATGGCAAACATATGTGAATAAGTAATAAAAATATGAAGTAAATCGGAACGTTTTCATATGTTTTATTCATTTTAATTGACAATATATTCACAAACGATCTCAAATTTATATAATATGTAGACTGTATAGCCGACAAAAAAGATTCCAAAGAAAATTAATTAAAATGATTATAACATAAATTAAGAAAAGCCTAACGTAGCAAAATATCTTTATTAGTATCATTATCAATGAAAAAAATTCACAGCGAGAATTCCCAAATCCAGTTGCTTATTTTTTAAAGTGAGCTTTAAAATAATTAAACTACAACTTGTGATTTATAAACTATGTCGTGTGAAGAAATTAGTTTTAAATCAAGAAAAATAATAGTCTGTTAAAAGAATTGCTATAACTTAATTTTTATTAAAGGACAAAAATGCCACGTAAAATTTAAACCTAATTATTAAATAAAATGTAGAGCCGACCTAAACAGCGATTTTAAGAGATCATCAGACATCAACTAATTAAAAGATAATTCAAAACACTTGTATTTCTAAAATAATTTGAAAACTTCCGAATAAAAACGTGAATAACAACGTAATGTCATGTATGTCAACAAAATTCGCTCGCAGAAACCTAAACTGTGGGCCATTAATTATAATGTGGCCTCTATCACAAAGTATGTCGTAAGAGTAAATAAAAAAACCTTGTACTGTTAGTTTCATAGAAAATTTATATAACGATGGATGACCACATTTTTATAAACAACAATCTTAGAAACCAAGCAAACGAAATGATACTCGAAAACAAACATGAATTGGAAAAACACCGAGACGTTAAAAGAAGTGGCAGCAGCTATTTTTGATGCCAATTCAAATATAGAGTCATTCAAAGGATATAAATCAAGAAGAAAAGCTTAAAAGTGCGAAAAAATTCGGATTATGCCACACTATCAGGTATATTTGATTCGAAATTTTGACATTGTACTAAGTCGATTCAAGTATCATTAAATAGATCACTATTAGACTTATCTATCGATATTTTATTGAGTATCTAAGTTATGTCTTTCGAATCGGTAGAGTTCGAAATAACACCAATTCGAGTTTCGACATTGTACAAAGTAGATTCAAGTTTCATTAAATAGATCTCTTGTAGACATATCTAACGATACCTTATTCGACATTCTATGTTCTGATGATGATTATTTACCGGTTCCATCTTCGGATAAAATAAAATTTCGACCATCCACTTTCTCTCCATTTTCCATTCAATATCAAATCGTTGCGGATTTCTGGCTGTTTAAAATGTGATTTTTATGACAGTGAACTATTGACTTATAGGCACTGTATGGTTTAACCAATGCTTTTCTTAAATTTCACCGTTCATCCAAATTTTGACGCAGAATATCTCTTCTCTCGTCGTTGTATACTTGCGAGCCTGGTTTACAGTTGTCTCTGTTGCACACGTTTCTTCATTGTGACTTAAATTATTTGTCTTCAATTATTCCACTTTGTGGAGGATGAATATGTGTTGCTATACCGAGTTTATGTGCAGTATTATTGTCTATTGTGACTCTTGACACACAGTCCCTTTCTCATTTCCAATCTGTTTTTGTTCCTCTATTCTTTTTTTCTAAAGAGGTATCCGTCGAATATCAGCAGTGTGCCACCTCTTTCTGATATCAACAAATTCTATTCGATGCTCCATAACTTGATTTAATTAATTAATCACAAAATAATTTCGGTGTTGTGTTGTGCGCAGACATTATTACCATATCATTAAATATAAACAACTGATACATAAAACTTACATGAAATTTACTTAAGCATGTTAATAAAAAACTTTTAAGCAAAGGGAAGTGGCGAAATGGGCAGACACCATTGCCGCTGTAGGTTTCGCGTTAACGCGTGCACTATAGTTGATGCTCAAGACTAGAAAAACGACTTGAAATAAGCACTAAAATGTATTTTTAATGGTAACTGTATAATGATTTACATACAAGTTAATATTAAAGTCATTATAACACAATGACTGTTTAGTTAATTTGAAAGAAATATGAGTAATATATGAAGTATTGAAAGTAAATGTAGAATTTAGCCATTAGAAATTTCTAGTATAATATTAATAGTTTATAGTGATGTAACTTCAGTTCAATTACACTAAAACGAGATTTAGTTTTATTTTTTATTCGATTATAGTGTCGAGTTTTTGTATAATTATAGTATTAATTATATTTATATATATATTTGTTTTTTATTTTCGCGTAGTAACAAATTTGTCATATTTATGTCGTCTTTTTTTATCTGACTTTGCAAAATTCAGATATTTGAATTTGATAATTCTGTCTGTCTGTCCGTGTGTCCGTCTTGTGTGCCACTCTTATTCTAATTAAGGGAATTTAACGATTTCTTATGTTAATTAAGGAATTTTCAGTTTTATAAAGCCGATACAATAAACAAAAGTATTCTCAAAATTGTCATTATATGGGTCAAAAATGGCCAAATTGGATCAAAATAGGCAAATAATTGGTAAAAATAAGATTAAAACTTCAGTGGCATCTGCCGCTATTTCACTTAAAAAATTTATTTTTAATTACAAAATGACATTAAAGGCCATAAACTGGAAAAATGGGCAAATTTAGGCAGAAATGATAAAAACAATGTTAGTGGCATCTGCCGTTATTAGCTGTAAAAAAGGAAATTTATGTTTTAAAATAAACAAAAACTGGTTAAAACAGTCAAACTTTGGCAAAAATAGCCAAAACTCAAGTTAAAAATTAAGTGGCATCTGCCACATTTTGGCGGTATTTAATTGATTTTCAGGCTCATAATGGTTAAAAACGCAGGTTAAAAGAGTCAAAATTGATGTTAAAACTACTAAATATAATTCAAAACTTAAGTGGCATCTGCCGCTAATGGATCTGGTATATTATAAAAAACGAAATATTGAAATGGTTAGAGAGCGAGCGACCATCAACCAACTTAAACTAACTGTGCAAAGTCAGATATTATGACCGTTTCGAGCTAGTTTTTTGTTTAAATTTTGTGTATACTACAAAAATATTGACAATTTCAGGGAAACTGTTTAGCCAGACAAACATTCTTTTAAATATGCTTTTAAACGTTAATTATTATCAATCGCTTAAATTATTAAAAAAGACCGCAAACCTATTATTGATCAAAAAATCAGATTGTTATTTTAAGTTAAATAAGTATACTATTAGTTCCATTTAATCTTAAGAATAAATATTTTTTATGTTACAGCTCATGTCTGGCCCTAATAATAATTTTCTTGTAAATATGAATAATTTTGGTCTATTTAAAGCTAATCGATATATTAAATTATTAATTTTTAATTTTTTTGAACAATTTATTAAAGCTGAATTAGAAGGGTATCTTTTGCCAGAAAACAATGGGTTTTTATACTCTAGAACTTAATTAATATTTGAAAAATAGTGAACTGTTTGATTTTCTAGATATTTTGATATAAATTTAAATCTCCCATATATAAACACAACTCCTTTTAACTCCTTAAAAGTCCATCTTTGGCATGTCATTTGGCACAAAAAGTTTAATATAGTCTTGTGAAATATGCAACTATCGATTCTAATAATTATC
>JAQIXJ010000333.1:0-39085 GCA_034700185.1 Phthiracarus laevigatus
TATTTATTCATTCATAAAAAGCTGTAATTATTAAACTTAATATTTGCGGATATCCGCGGATTATCCGCTGCGGATCGAGGATGATAATTATAATTTTGAGTGCGGATGCGGATCAGTTCGGATGGCCTTAAAAATTTGGCGGATGATTGCGGTGCGGATTACACTAAGTTTAGATTTTTGCGGATGAATGCGGATAGCAATTTTTTGCATCCGCGCCCAGCTCTAGTTAGAACATTGAAATGGGGACTTTTACAACAATTATTCCAAATGTATGTGTTGGAGACCTTAATTTGCAGAAACCCGTATTTTTACATTTTTATTAATTTTTATAGCGCTGTTGCATCATTTGGTACCCTCAAGTAATTTAGATTCTAGTCGATAGTCAATAATTCTTATATTGAAACTTGAATTTGGTTTTAAATTTATAAAACTTTTTAAAAAATTAAGTTACTAATAAATTCAACGAAAATGCTTAAATCGGATTATTTGTTGTTAAGTTCACAAATATTTTTTACGCATTTTCTCATTTTCTAGTAAACAAAAATTATCTATTCTAAGTAGTAAACGTAACAAATAGATTAATGACTCGTTGGCAAAAAATAAACATTTAATCAGACATTGTTATATAGCAAACAAACAACTAACTTATAGTAAATCATTATTGTAGCGATAAACATTTAATTTATCACACGATAGGCAGACAGTCACAACCTTCTAATAATAAAACAATTTTATTAGGCGGATCTCACCAAATAACTTTACTTTCTCGACTACAGACAGGTAAATGAACTAAAACGGCCGCGAAATTCCAGACGGAGGAGACTCATAACAGGCGAATGAATATAAAATTTTAAAAAATAAAATTTCCAGTCACAAGACAAGACTTGAATGATTTACTAGTTAAGAAAAAAAAGTTGTACAACTAGAAAAAAACTTTTTCCTAAAGCATAGATTTTTTTTTAAAAAATCATATATATTAGATTATTAAAATTTTATGTACTGAGGAGTAAAAGAGTTAACTCAAAAATAATTAGCGCAATAAAAAAGTTGGTACATGTTCTTTGTCCACCAACTAAAACTTTTCTCTTCATTACATTTTTAACAGCTTATTAACAGATTTTTCTGCTATAACTTATAATGTCTGGAACGGACTGTGTGTGCAGACAAACTTGTCATTAGTAGCACATTCATTCATATTTACAGTAATACTACGTCCACACACACACAGACAATGTTTTCTTGAAGGGGTTTTAGCGTGTGTACGAATTTCAGACATCACGAGTTGTTTTCAGACACACATCCAGTTCAATGTATTACTATAACATTGCCATAACAACCGCCAACCTTTACCAACGCGGTAGACTTTTCACTGTTTGGCTACAAAAAGTAGTGCGATTGAGAATCGAGCGAAATGTGTGCGACGACTGTTCTGTGTATGTGCGCTGTGTTTATGTATGTGCGAAGTTTTAACGCTCTCTCTTTCAAACTTTTTTTGTTTTTTCTTTTCTATGCCACATACTCTGTATGCGCACTCAATACCATCTTATATACGAATTAAGTGGTAAATTAAATTCATTTTCGTTAACAGAAAACATTTTTTTATTACAAAAATAGTTTTTGTATTTAAATTGGTCGTACCACTCAAAAAAATATAATTATTTGGGAAAAGTGTCAAATTAAAAAGCGATGACATCTAATTATTATCGCGTATCGATTGATGGACGGAAGAGCGGTGAATGGAATAGAGATAAGGCTTTTGACACCACAAATGACTGGTATAAACGATTATGACCTCTTTGTCTTCTACTTTATGGCCTCCTTTTTAACAAAAAATTAAACGGTTTTTCGCAGCAAATTGCTAGAAATATGCAATAATAGGCCATTGATACGCGTGGCGATCAACCATAATGACAGTATTTTGGCGGCCGGCGACCAACTTGGCTATGTCTATATCATCGACATGTGGACCCAACACTTTTTCACTCTGCCATCGAAGTTCGATTCGTGTGTGACTTGTGTTGAGTTCGCCGATGACGGCAAATCTGATCTCAACTGTAATGAAATTAACTTAATTGTCGCCACTTCTAATAACAACAGCGTTCACTGCGTTTGTGAGTATTAAAATTGAATATTATTTTGGCGTTCAATTATCGTTTAGCCATTACTTTCGCTAATTAAACAGTATTCTATTAGGTTAAACAATTGTTTGTGACAATTTTGAGTTATACAAAGTTTGCAAACATTAGTTTCATCTTTCAACATCTCTTATTTGTTTGTGTTAAATTTTGGCCTAATATTGAGTAGCTTTAACTTTAAAGAGAATAAAAAAATAATTTTACATTATTTAGTATGATTGCTTACAGACTAACCTTGCTTTTAATATGATTACCAGAACCAGAGCTAACCATTGTAATGTCAAAATTAACCAATTTTAAAAAAGTTTGTTTTGTTTAATTTTGTTAATCCTGTGATTTGTTAGCGTTCTGCTCGCAATCACAAACATCGCAAATAATCGCGACATTGTCTTCGGTGCACAAAACTTGCGTGAATCACGTAACGATTAGCGGTGAACGAATGCTGACATCGTCGCCGTACGACCGGTCGTGTCTCTGGGACTTAAACACATTGACATTATTAAAACAGCTGGAAGAAGGGAGGTGTTCGCTATCGATGTTCGTCACCAATGACCGTATTCTTGCCGCGTATGGAAATAACGTGATCTACATGTTTGACTCGGACACACTCGAAGTACTTCAAACTTACAAACACCGAAAACTGGTTAACGTACAGATGAATACATGTTTCGTTACCAGAGCCACCAGTTCGCTCGACTCTTCCAATTGTCTAGAAATTCACGCGATTAACGAGGATAATGACGTTGTGATAAAACCGGTTAAGAGTATCGAATACAACGAAGCAATTAAAATTAAGAACCTATTCTGCTACGATAATAACCGGATTGGTATATATCTCTGCGGTGATGGAACTATTAAGTGCCGAAACGGGAAGTTCGATCGAACCAGGTATATGTCACTGACGCTCCGAAATGATTTGATGGCCGCCATCACTAATAACGGTGACATACAGGTATTTGACCTGAAAAATCTGGATATTGATTATAATGACGATTTTAAATTGAATGGTACTCTGTGATGATATGGGGCATGATATGGTTAATGATAAGCGAATAATCGACTACACAGTTAACGAAAAAAAATTAATACACCCGTGAAATTTAAGTTGAGTTCTAACTCACAATGTATATAAGCCATCTTATATATTGTAATCCAAGCCTAATAATTAGCGTATTGCTTAGCTGTGTATCATTACTTAACTTATTATGTCACATATATATTTTTTAGTTGATAAACTAATACAATATCTAGTTTACAAAACTAGTAAATTTTTTTTTGTTTTTTTTAATTATTTTATTATTTTTGCGAAGCAAATCCAAATATGCTCATAAGGAGGTTAATTGTTGGTTAAACCATTTTATTTTATTTTTTATTTTGATTTAATTGAAAATTATATAAAGTTTATTTCAAGATTATGTTTGCTGTCACACTTTAAAAGTAATTGTTCAATAAAATTATTTATTTCTGATGTATACATATTTCTTATAGTTTTTATTTCTAAAAAACGCAGGTATGCAAAAATTTACAGTAAGTAACTCAAACCATATACTCGATACCAAAATATAAATGCGAACTCTGACCTCATATTGACTCATTGTTTTACATATAGAAATATAAAGTCAGAGATCGATTTTATTTTGCGGTATCGGATATATAACTCAAAAAATATTAATTACTGTAATATTAATTAATTAACTTACTTTAATTTAGTGGATATGCCTTTCGTACCAGATTTTTTTTGGTTCTTGAATAACGTTAGAAATTTTAAGATGGAAAACTTGTGGATAAAATTTTGAAGTGTTGAAAACTCAAGGCGATAGATGCTATTAATCATTTAAGAGAAACATAAAAGTTTGAAGTAACTTTCCCTATTCAGTGTAAAAATAGATTTGGGTTTCGAAAATTACATTACAACATAGAAGGACTTATCCTTTAAATTAAATATTGTAGTCAAGTATTTAAGGTATTTGTATTTAAGCAATTACAATTATAAATAATTAATATTGTGTAATAATGACTTACGAGTTAGGGTTTATATATGAGTTGCTAGGCTTATATAATTTAGTCTTCGTCTAGACGTAGCTACAAGTACTTTGTGTTGTACCCGTATCTACTTTTAATGACGCACATAAATTTATGGTCATTTATGAAAAGAGTTGGATTTTACTGTAAATTTATGTGCTTCCTTAAAGTACATACGGTTATGTGTAATTCTAACTGATTGTTAAAGTTAAATAAAATTAGTAAATCTAAAAATCCGTTGCTTATAATATTTTTAGTTTTAGCTTTTTTAAATTAAGTTTTCGATATAATTTTCTCAGATAGTTTCGAGAAATTTGAGTCAAATAAAATCCGAGTTCACCTGTTATAAGTTGTGGCAGAATCCAAACTTAAACAATTACTAGTCTGCCTCGTAAAATATAATGAATTGAACCTTGAAATATAATCTTTTTTTTTGAGTTATACCTGAGTTACATAATTCTGCTATTGGTGACCTTGCACTAGTGCTCCATAATTCCTAATTATGGGCTGTTAGCGCACAAAGAAGCATGTAATGTGGACCACTCTTTTATGTGCAATGCGAAGGCCAGGTTTAATATCATGTAATGAACCCTGTGTCGCTATCTGATGGATAAAATAACTTGCGTTGTTGCTTTTTTCAATTTTTTCAATTTATTATTTAATATTTTTATAGCATTTAGTTTCTCTTAATATTGTAATTTTGTGTTCTGATAAAAAGTTGCAAAATAAATTGCAACACAAAGAATTACATAAAACTAAGGGCGTGGGCAGGCAAATGGAAATTCTAAGTATTTAGTCAAGTCGGAAGATTCAATGAATTTTTGATGTACCCCTTATTTGATTTTTTGAGCATAAGCATAGAGATAAAGCAAATTATGTTCAATTTTTTTTTAAAAATCTCCAAAAGCAATCTTTTTTCATTTATCTGTTCTTGAAAAATCAAATATTTTATGAAGGTAATAAATAGTACACCGTATAATTTATTTGATAGTTAACCATAAACATTGTAGAAAAATTGTGCGCATTTAACATTTTGTTTGATAGATTTGAAAAAAATTCACGTTTTGTACACTTTTTCAAACCTTGAAAACTTCGTTAAGTATTTTATATAGAAGGAAAAAAATAAACTTTTTATCTTTTCGGTAAACTTTAATCTGCTAAAACGAAAACTACACTTATAAACTTGGAAAATCTTTGAATAAAACTCTGAATCTTAATGATTTACCGTATTTTAACATCTATTACCCGCACCCCTATATAACACCTATTGCAAAAGTTAAGCAGTTTTTTGTGTATAACCAGCAGGCTATAGTTAAAATATTCGCTTATACTATATATTATATATATATAAATAATGTAATAGCTATTTTGAAAATTACGTAATAGTAATAATGTTATTCAGTATATGATAAAGAGTAAATTAAACTTGAAAAAACGGTTATCATGTTTCATCTTTTAAATTTTTAAATGCCACTTTAATTAACATTATTCAAAGTAGCCGTTAAGGTCGAGGTCAAAGTCAAGGTAATGAAAACTGTGAGATATATAAAAGCGATCGCTAACTCTCGAAACTGATTAAATTCTGAAAATTTTTTATTTTAATTATTTGTTTATTGATTTATTTATTATTTTTATACTATGAATCTTATTATTGCTATATTAATCTGTTTATCTGGCCATTATGCTAATAGTGAAGAACAAGTGACGTGTAATAATGAAGGTGAACATAATTTAGATTTATCTATTTCGAAAATGTATTTATTTGGTTCGCCAGACAGACTTTATCCGACCAGTAACGAACAAATAAGGACTTTTTGCAGGTATAGTAATTAGTAATTCGACAGAAAATTATACTAACAAAAAATTAATGATTAGGGACAACAATCTGCTACAAAATCAGATTAAAATCTATGCAGACAAGTGTCTGGTAAAGTTAAGCAAACAATTGGTGAATCTGATGATGTACACGATCGTCAAAAATAACAATAATATGTGCAAATCGCAAAAGAGAAAGAGGGAGTTTCTACAGTTTGGTAACTGTGGCAATGCGGCCAAAACCGATACGATCAAGTGCTGGAAAAATTTGACACTCAATACCGATGGCATCAGATATCATAGTTCCGATAAATTAAAAATACCTTTGCTTTGTTGGTATGTATTCGTTACTATAGTTATTAATTTTATGTTTTCTATTTAAATAAAACATTTTACTCGCATTCACTTTCAGCCAGTACTTTCAATTCAAAACTTGCGCTCTGAAAGCGTACGAAAAGCATCCGAAACAGTGTGATCGAAAATCGGTGGAGGGTTTGGATAATTTGCTCCGTGTTTACGCGATCGACGTTTTGAGGTTTATGTGCGGCGATTATAACGACGAAAATGATAAGTGCGACACACTTATCGTTCAAACACCGAAAAGTAATTTAACAACTCTACCGCACTCTAGTCTTTCAATCGCTATAAAAATAATCGAAAGTTTTCCAGAATTGTAATTCACTCTCGTTTTATACAAAATAAATAAAAGGTGAATAAAAAATACTTAATTTTAAAAATATATAATTAAAAATGTAAAAATCGATTTACAGAAAAAAATTGTATTGTCAAATATACAGTAATAATAAAAACTTTAGTTATTATTATAATACAGTAGTTTTACATGACTTTAGTGGGATAACTGGCAGCGGTGGCAATACCGCATTGGTTCATCTTGTTTCGCGACATTTGAATGTATCCCATTTGTCCCCATTGCGTTCCCCACGAGTTCTTCACCAGCCAGTAATCTTTGCCATTATCTGTTCCATAACCCACAGCAGTCACTCCGTGATCAAGACTTTCCATTGTATTACCGCAGTTTGGCTCGTCATAAACGCCGCTCGAGTAGAATTGAAAAGAAAACTGTGACGCATCGATCGCCACAGAGATCGGACCAACTTTGGCCACAGCTGACTGAAGACTCGATTCGTTGCCTGACATAATATCTGTAAAGTTGCCAACCATAGCGCCTTCTGACGCTTTCTTGTATCTGCATTTGTCATCCATAGCTTCGTAAGGGTAAGAGCTTTCCGTATCGATTCCGCCGTTTTTCATCACGTATTCAAAAGCCTGGTCCATAAGTCCACCATTGCAGCCTTCATTGCCCTCTGGTGTGGAACAGTCAACTAAATTTTGCTCCGAAAGTGATACCAGTTTTCCGGTGTTTAACGCGTGTTGTCCTAAAATAGTTTAATAATAAAATAACATTTTAATTAAAAAAATTACATAAACATTTTGTAGAGATTCAGCTCTGTTTTATTTGTTTTAATTTAACTTTGAATTAAAAAAACTCAACCATAGCATTACCTTCAATAGACGCCACTGCGGAAAAAGCCCAACAACTGCCGCACGCTTCCTGATTTTTGATGGGAGTGACCACACCTTTAGTTCTCCAGTCGACAGTTACAGGAAGTGCGGCGATATCGTCATCGCTTGCGAACACAGTTTTGCCAGTTTGAAACCGATTGCCATGGTTTCGGAAGCCATTCATTTGCACCGCGAACTCCTCTGTGGTTAAATCAGCAAAACTGTTCAACGCTAATCGAAACGAGTTCACGCCATTATCGGCTTTAAGATTGTGTTCAGCAATGCCCAAGTAGTTTGATTCGAATACCGCTTTGCGGACTATTTCTTCGTCTACCGAGTAATGCTTTCTGAAATGCCTCTGCAAATATTTCGAAAAAATTCATGTAAATTACTTTTATTTTTTAAAATAGTTTTATGTACCTTAAAACTTGACCACTGCTGTTCGACTTCTTCGCTGAACTCAGCATTCGCTATAGCGATGAGAGCTAATAAAATATAACACTTCATTGCGCGTATTATTTAAAACAAAAAATTTAATAAAAATAAAAGTGAAAGTGAATTACAATAATTCTATTAATTACTATTTAAATATCCCTTTTTGGCTGTGTTTGCAAACTTGGTTTTTTATATTTATATAGAAAACTTGTGGGTAAATATTTGAGTCATATGGCGCTATTCTCATCACATCACGGGATTTCGTTATGTATATTCAGTAAATTTCTATTACTTTTTTGTCGCTTATCTTTTGATTAGTTCAAACTAGCAGCCCATAGCTAATACGTACTTAACCCTAGTTATCTGATTTTTGGCACATCTTGTTAATTTTTATCTTTAATTTACTAATATTTTTTTAAGCAACAAAATACTATTTACATCACTCCGGTTTAAAGTGTTATATAATATTTTCGGCTATTATGCAATAAAGGTTCAGTATTGTGGATAATACACATGCTTTAAATAAATTTAAACGTTTTTACCAGATATTAGCAAACAAATCTAATAAACTTAATTACTTACAAACTCAAATTATTTTAATTTATTCGAAAGTTTAAATAAGTGCAGTTTAAATAAGCGCGCAGCTGTTCTCAATCGTTATGGAACTCAAATGCTGTTATAAACCTGTCCTTAAAACAATAAAATATTCTTTTGACACTCAAGATTTACATTTTTAAAAACTTTTATTCAGTTTATTGATCGCGCGAATGCGACCAATACTGATTTTTCTTATAAAAAATGTTTCAAATTTAATTTGCACAAAATATTAACGTGTTTTATCGAAATGTTTTTATTATTATTCTACGAATATAAAAATTCAAAAAACAAAATATGATAGTATGCATGCACTAAAACTTATTTGCATTATTGCATTAAAAATTATCAGTAATACTAGCAAATATTTACCATAAATGAAAATAGTTACATTCACCGTTATATTAATACTTTTTACCTTAGCGTCAGACAACTCGAAAATCGTAGATAAAAAATCGTTTAAGTTATTGTTCCATTCAAAAGCAAAGCAATGTTACATTTTTAGGTAAAAGACTCAACTCATCTCGTATTCGCAAGTGTCTAAGTATTCTCATTTACTGAAATACGTGCAAATCTACTAAAAAAATTCGTTGAAGTATAAATGATGAACCATTCTTCCTCTAACAATAGTAGATCCGTCGGCGCTTTGATCTTCTTCTGGATGCGTGGCTTTAATTCGATTAATTCTTGCTTGAATTAGCAGCACTAAAGTTTCTTAAAATAGCAGTTTCGGCTAAAATCTAGAATATGCGACATCGTTGCGTAGCGTTAGAATTTTTTTGAATGCCATTTTCATCAACACAACGCACGATTTACGGATTTTTAATGGTAACGGCAAAAACAACGAGAGTTACTAGATTTGCCATGCGCTAAATGAGTAACATATACAGAACACTCAAATTGTAAAGCATGTCACCGAAGAGAGTGTGCGAGAAAAATATTACAGATCAACAAACACACAGACACACACACACGCATACAACACACATACACGTTAGGATGCAGTACAGAGACATGAGAGTTTGAGATCAAAATAAGGAGATACTTCTTTTTCTTTTTTCTTTTTTGGGAAAAAGCCAAAATTACGTGCTAAAAAGTATTCAGTTTTTAAAAACATTGAATCCTAAAGTTCAGTTCTATTTGTGCAATAAAAGAATGGAGTTTTTTGGCTGCTATTTTTTTATAGTTCAATAGTTCAAAATATATTTTAATGATTTTTTGTAGACTATGTGATGATGTTTGAATTCATACCATCATATTTCTGCATTCGACTATTACTTGTCCCAGTAATCATTATCAAACTGAGTTTAACTTCAGTTTATGACACATGAGAGTGAAAAAAAGCAACAAAAGTCTACTTTTTCCAGCATTTTCAAGTTATAATAAATATTTAGCCGAAAATATTTGATATTTGATTTTTTCACTCAATAAACTTTGTTGTTGTTGATACTGCTGCTGCTGTTGTGTTTGGTACGGATTTTTGTTTTATTTTTTCTGGATCGTAATATTTTTGAATCAGCGAACTATTATTGTTGATGAATATTGTTATTTAAATGTCAACTTATTACTGGGGAATGAACTATATTTTATCCGCTTATTATTGATTCGTTATAAATAAAAAATATTTTAAACTACGTTCTTAAACTAAAAAGTACTTTTAGATAAAACAAATTTAAATTTAGAAATAAAAAACTGGTACATTTCCGATACCAACCGTAACCATTGATACTATTAGTAGTACCGAATTAGTTGTATCGTCGCCAGAATCGGCGTTATCCACCGCATCGTCAATATGTGGAGCCACAAAGAGTGCGATACCATCGAACTCTAGTCAAGATTTTGGCACTATTTTCAAGCTAACTTTGCCGACAATTACGCTCTCAGATCTGTCTCTGGACATTAAAACCAAGTCAATCGAGTCTACGCTCATAACACTTGTAACACAGGTAAGAAATAGAGAGTAGTACTGTTGTTGAGTAGTCCCAAATTTATCCCAAAAACATAACCAATGAAAATATTAATTAAATTACCGTATACTGTATATCAATTTTATACGCAAGGATAAAGCAAATCGTTTTATTTTTAAATATTGAATTTTTGTTGTCAAATATTTATATGCTTAGAGCACAGTATTTGAATTCGGATTTGGCTCAATTCTCTTTTTTCTTTCATTCCATTACTAGTATTCGGGTTTTCTATCTCCTGCATCTTTTTCATTACTATAAAAATAAAAATCGCGCCCGAATCGTATTGTCACGCATACTTAGAGAATAATATTGATCAAAACTAAGCTTTCGTTGTTAATGGCACACAGCAGCAGCCAGTGGTTGCCCTCCAACTGCTTCTTCATATTCAGTGTGCATAATAATAAAAATTGGGTTCACAATGCTTTTTGTATGTTTGGCTTTTTCCACGAGAATATAAATATACTTGGGAATAAAATTTGACAAATATTTCGACACGATTGTAATAAATAAACTCTTAACACTCAGTTCTCGTATTAAATTTTTTTATTATTGATTTTAATTTTGTTTTCTTCCTTCCACTTTTGTTTTTGAAATTTTTTAGTTTTTCGGTAACACTTATTCGGGATTTCTTTTCATACTCTCTATTACATGATTGATAGGTATTTTTGTGTGTAAGATAACACTGTATACATAGATATAATCCTGCATATAAAGCATAATACAAAACAAAAAGATAAAAATACCATTTGAGTTTCAAAGCAAAATAGTAAAAAAGTTATTTTGTCAGATAATATTTTAGGAAATAAAACAGGAATAAAATTACGAAATAATGTTCGTGGATGAATAACGATAGTCACATTTATTATTATTAGCTCACTTTAACTTTGACAGTGTGTCGTGTCTGCATGTCTGGCAGTGTTCTGGCAGTGTGTCTGTGTCTCTGTTCTTTGGATTTTAATTTAACTCCAAACTAAAAATATATAACAATTTTGATTATTCTGTAGTTTATGAATAATTCAGATCACATTGATTGAGTCACGAGATTACTTATTTATGAGTATTTATTTTTTTATTAAAATTTTCTCTGTGGATTTGTATTACGATATAAAATTTTTATTTTCAATTGCATTCTAATTACATACTAAATTTTTCTCTCATATGATCTCTGTTTTGCTGCAAAGTATTACCGCTTTTCATACATTATTAAAATAATTTTTTGCGATTTTCACTCAACTAAAAAATCTAATAAAATTTTTAATAAATTCCAATTTATACAGAAAAAAATTTAATTGGGATAAAAATTAGTTTAGTAATTTTTAAAAAAGTTTTGTTTTTGCTTTGTTCACTGCTTAAAAATAGATTACTTTATTACTTTATCCCGTATTTCAAAACTTACTGTACTTTAAACTCTAATGGATTTAAAATGAGTTCAATGTTTATGTGTGTGATAATCATTTTGCTAAAAAAATAGATTAATATTTTCCAGTACACAATCTTACTGCTAAACGGAAAATAAATTTTCTCTGAAAAAATTAACTTTGCATAAAAAGGCATTTAGTTGAACCAATTTATTTAAATAAAAAAAATTTCGACAAAGTGATAGCATTGAATAAAGAAGCGAACAAAGAGGGAGAGAGAGAGAGAAAGAGACATCTGACGATTTCCTACTATCATACTATCATTACACTTTATACTATCTTTTCTTATTTATTCAGTCGATTGCTCTAAGAGTCACTGATTGTGTATTTCGCTGTTTTTGCCGTCTATGCGCTCGTATATATTTTTTGTCCTTTAACTCAATTATAAGATGCTAATCGTGATGTATTCTTGTTTCAATCAAAATACAAAAAAAGTGCACTACGAGTAATTAGTTATTTGTGACACAGAAAAAAGGATCATTAATATAGTTTTTTGTTGTCGCGTTCGTAAGTTTTAACGTCAAACATCTCTATCTGTTAATGTGTGGGCAACGAAAGAAAAAATGAGTCTATAAAATTCAGGAATTTGGTGTTAAGAATAGGGTTGTGAACAAATAAAGGCCAATTATAGTATATGTAGCTACACGTACGTACACACACCCTAATGATTGATAAATATAACATAACACACTGTTAACTAACTGATTGGCATCCTTAATACACAACGAATGCGGTGTTGGTGTTTGTGCGTGTGTATATTGTGTGAGAGTTGTTCTGTAGTTGTGACCTGCATTAACTTTTTTTAGTGTCAATTCACATTTCGTACATACAACAGTATCTACTTCTCTATTTGTAATCTTTAGAAAACATCGAGAGAGTATTTTTTGTGTTTGTACAGATACATCCATTTATTTTTACAAACAAATAGCAAAATATCTATCGCTTTCCGTTCGCTCTCTGGATAGTTGAAAATCCAGCGAAATTATTTGCAGTATTGGTGTCTGCAAACAAAAAAAGCAGAATCGATAGCATAGAAAGGAAGACTTTCTTTCGCTATTATGTCAGCACTCAATATGATGTGATGACAATAATACCTATTCTATCAGAAATTGTAACTATTCAGGAATAAAACGAGCGAAGAAACAAATATAATAATAACGCTCGAAATTTTTTTAAAATCGTGATGCGCTTTGCTCTATAACTATAACTAAATCAAAAATAAAATGAGACGAAAGAAATTGGAAAGACGACAGGGTTTTTGATCGAAAACATATTAGAATATTTTTCTCGCTTTCAAAAGATTTTGTGCCGTATAATTCAAGGAAAATATAGAGATGTAATGTTTCCAATATAATTTCTAGCTTGTGATCTTTTTTGAAGCAAAATAATGGGATTTTATTTTAAATACGAAGTTTATCTCGATCTTTCCCCAACAATTTAGTTAAGCGAAAGGTCAACATAAATGAATCCATTGTGTCATAATTTCAAACGTGAAGCAAAATTCTATTTGAGCAGAGAAACAAAGCATTCTCTCCGAGTGTACCAATTTCTTATTTTTATTTCCCACTTGATTTAATCATTATTTAATCCCTATATCATCTCAGCGCTTAAGCTTCATTAATATATATCCTGCAAGAATAATGCACTGTATCTCACTCGGGTTATCATTTCATGTATTTATTTTCAATTAAGACCTATTAATGTTCTTATATATAAACATACTGTCACTTGAAATTAGTTCCGAAAAAGGGCACACGCTTTCACTCATTTTGATAGAAAACATTTTCAGACGCAACACACAAAATTAATCAGTGGGTAAGACTGACTGACAAGCAATTAAGAGCAAAGTAATTCTTGTCATATCACCCGAAAACCGTTCACTAACAATACCGTTACTATATTACTCATTACTATACAATTTTTGAAGACTAAAATATCGATCGAATATGTGAAATCGCAAAATGAATTATCGCTAAAAATATGCGAAATAAATAATTGACCTGTGCTCTACTACTGTCAAAAAAATGCAGATATTTTATTTAAAACTGAACGAAAGCGCAACCGAAAGTCTGACAACTTTATTAATTTTGCCCATTATGCTTCAATTCTTATTGAAACGTGACTTTAAATTTCTTAAGAGCCGTTCAATAATTCTATTTTTCAATAAGAAAAATTCAATACACTATGTATTTTGGTTTTTTCCTCTCGAGCATAAAAGAATTTTTTGTTATTTATTAGTTTCTTACTGTACATATTGTAATGTCACTTCGTTTTATCAAGAATTTCATTTTGTGGAAATCATGAAATTTTATTTTGCCAGTATTTTAAGTAAAAAATTGCATTTCATTTTAATTCAGAGTTATGGCACTTATGGAGCAAAATCTCTGGACTTTAAATCGTTTTGAGCGCACCTTTATTGCGCTTTTTTAGAAAAAAAATGTTCGAGTTTTTTCTTCATTCCTCAACATAAGCGGCTTTTGATTTGTAGTCTATTTCGTTAAAGTCAATAAAAACGCAATAATACCTGTTCGGTACAGCCGATTGCGCTCATGTGAATCTTCGACTAGACTGGGTCTGGAACTTTAAACTAGACTTTAAAATTTAAAATTTTATTTTGAACTTTAAAATGAAATTCTAGCTTTTAATTTAATCATTAAAAACAATTATAGATTGTTGTTTTTAATTGAGTATATCATTTAATTTTTTTTCTTTCATTTAATGATTTAATAAAAGACTATTAATATAATGGAAATGAGTTAATTATGGAAACACACGTTATTTTAATTTATTAATACTAAAATATATTAGAAATGCCAAAATAAAGAAAGAAAATTCTGGAAAAAAAATAATTTCTCAATAAATGTTATTTTTTAGGTCATATTATTATGAAATTTTATTATTGTTATTAGAAATATTAAAGAGTTTGCTTTTTTCTTTGATTATAGTCCGACAAAGAAAAAAACAGTATAATCAAATGTGTAATAAAAGAGAAATGAATTTTTTATTATGTTTTTTATTGATTTCACTTAAATAGTAATATAAGCTCAATATATATATAAATTTTAAGATTAGTTTTTTAACAATACTTTTTCTATAAAATGATCTAATGTTAGCTAAATGTATTTTAGTATTTAAAAATAAAAATATATAATTTTCTGGAACAAAAAATTTTATTTGAAAATTTTAAAACTTAAACATAGTATTTTTAGCTGCTAAGTTTTCACAGCACTCAGAGCAAGTTTCCAGTAAATGGATAAACAATTTTTGAGCTCATTATTCACTGACATAAGCATTTTATCGTGATTGGGAAATTGATTGCTATAGAAATATACCATACGGTTTTTTTCGCTTAAAAGTATATACACTTTTCACTTCCACTACTACTTTAGTCTACTGTACAGTATAGATCATTTTTTACTCTTTTTGTGCGATCTTATTTTGTTGTTTTTGCTAGTCTTATTTTTGATGAACAAAAAAAGTCAATTTATTTAAAAAAAATTTTTATAAAACCTATCATCATCTCTAACGTAATACGAATATAATTTAAAAACCTATAAATTATTTATATCTTTATGTTTGTTTTCATTACCGCTTTTTTAGTAAATGTGTTTTGATAATAAATTCTTATATAACTTTAATGGTATATCAATAATATCTTATTGAATGCAAGTTTTTCTAATAAAAGCCTCAATTTTCAGTAAAATATTTATAAAGTAGTAAATATGATTTCTATAAGCATATAAAACCATACTTTATTTAATTTTTTTCTCGAAATAAAAAATTTATCGATCGATTTGGAGACAGTTAATGTTTGATAGCACACACATATGGCGAGAGAGAGAGAGAGAGAGAGTGAGAGAGTGAGAGAGTGAGAGAGGAGATAGAATATTCGGTTATAACTTTAACAAACAAAGCAAATAATAAAACTTAATGCATCATTGATGAACTAATAATTTTTATAGCAGGTAATTGCTGCCATTAAATGATTGGCAAACTCAAACTAACATTTTTATTAATACAGAATAGTAAATTTACGTTTTAATAATACTCCGCTCGCGTTGTCTCCACTCTGTGCACTACTACACTAATATTCGATATTTTTTTCTAAGAGTTCATTCAACCATTTCATTATAACAAAAAAATTTATATTAGAAAGCAAAAAATTCTTCGTCTCTATTTTTTATTAATGCTCTCAACCCTAAACTAAATTTTTATCAACGATATATTTTCTACGTTCCTTCTTCTATCTTAGTGTTAAAAACTACATATATTGAGATCATACTGTATTATGCTTAACTTATTTTTGCGCCCATAAGGCACGCAACCTTCCATTGTGCTATAAATTTTGCTCCATAAGTCTGAACCAGAACTTGTGGCGTTAAAACCTTATCTAAACGCTGCTTCGACTAACTTATCTTTACGTAAGCGTACAGACTAGTTATAGTGTTCGTTGCATACTATCATGGCTGGTGACTTTTTTCATCCTTTTACGATAATTAAATTCCACAAAAAGAAGTTTATTCAAAAACATGCTAAACAGATAAAATGGTTTTATTTTAGCAATTTTGAAGACCATTTTTTCTATTTTTTAGTGCAACTTTTAAAGTGAAAAGAAAAAGTTTGACCATAATTCGGTGCGTGTGTATGTCTATAGTGTACGCTTATGGTTTGAGGAATAGCTGCTTAGTTATGAATCATTTCTATTCTTTCGGATACAGCTATGCTTTTATTATTTTTGCGCTGCTAAACGAAAATTATTTTGATAGACACTAAAGCCATTAAATGAATATCATCGTTAAAGGCGTTCTCTTTTTCAAAAGAGCAGTTGAGAGAGAGAGAGAGAGAGAGAGAGAGAGAGAGACCAAATATTAATCGTTAAAATCCATAAGAGCTTTAACTAAAAGTACTTCAGAGTAATTTAATTTGATATAACGAACTCTACTATAAATAGTGTTGATATACTTGAGAGTCATAATCAGTTCATAAGTCATTTTATCGCGATATACATACGCTCATAATGCTTACTAGCCTTTTAAGGTTATCCTAAATTCTATGTTTATTTGTGTCGCCTGTGATGTTTTTTTTGTTAAAAAACCAAAAAGCATTTCACTTCACTCTTGCTTTTCAATTTTCAGGTTATATATAACTGCAACTCATATACATGTATATAGTATAAGCTTATGTGAATACTATATTGTCACACCGTATCGCTGTATAAAATGAATATTTGAGTATAGCAAGAATATTTTTCATTAATATACGGATTACATACACACTTCACTCACTCATACACACAACGCGCATATATTCTTAATTTAATTAATTATAAAATTTTTATATTGAAATGAATAGCTTATGTGTGTATGCGTTTTAGAGAATGAATTTAATTATTTATGAAAAAGTTTTATTTCACACACTTTTTCGATCAATTACTGTAGAAATTAATGCAAATGGAAAGTCGGCTTTGAATTCGCTTTACCATTACGATTATCGTTACACTAACGAGTAAGCTTCGCGACATTATGTTAATTTGACTCTAACTAATACAAACGGACCAGATTTTTATCTGCTTATCTTTTCGCTTACTATTAATTCGCCAGTTTGTTACGGAGAGTTAAATATCTATTCCTTGTTACATTGCAGAGGAAATTTTTTCGAATCTAAGCTTTATTTAAATGTCAACGATCGCCAAGAACTAAAGTAGCTGTGCTTTTATTATTTTCTTTAAAACGCCCATTATTAAAATATTATATTTAATTTCAACATAAATTAATTCAATTTAAATATAGAACCAACCAATTGATATTACCATATTATTTTGATAATAATGGTAATGTTAAAATTACTCAATAAACGTAAAAGAATTGGGTTTCTAGTAATTAGTGTTAATACTTAAATTTAATTAAGTATTCAGCAGTTTTTAATTCAGTATTCAAAAATTAATTTTCTAATAAAATATTCTTGATATTTTACTTATCTAATTCACTAGTTTATAATATGTTGAAGATTTTAGAACAATATTTCACTATAAATAATGAGATTAATCGTATTATATAGAAAAGAATGAGATTTTATTTTGTTCTTTGTTATGGTCTCGTTTAGTACTAAAATATAATGCTTAAGCGATATTACCTAACAATAAAATAAACAATATAAAACTGATTTTTATAACAATTAGCACGGAATTACAAAATAATTAAAGTGTGAAATGCAACAATTAAATAATATAACGAGTGAAGTATATTAATACAAAAAGTTATACGGGCATAAAAATGTTTTACACCCCCGAAGTGAGTTTCAAACTAGTATTAATTAAAAAAATAACTATTTTATTCTGAGTTTATTTTTTGATATAATTTGATTTTGTTATTCTAATTTTACATTGTTTAAAATAATTTTACCTAAAATATTTGGATAAAAGGGCAAAAACTTAAAGATAAAAGATTAAAGTAATACTCAAATAATAGAATTACCCCACCCGTTGAAACATTAACCCTTTTTTATAAAATGTAATATTGTTTATAATACCAGTTAAATATATTGTTTTATTTCTTGAGTGATACAACGATATATTTCGTAATTGTTATTAAAACCGATTAGTAATGTTTTTGCTATTGTTAGGTAATATATTTGAGAATATTTTATATTATACGTATTGTTGAGATTAAGCATTGATGCAATAATATAAACATTTTATACACAAATTAAAATTATTTATTTAAATTTGTCAAAGAATCCATAAAGAATTTTGAAATCCACTCACAAAAAATTGGAAATAATCACTTTTCCAATTTACTAAGAATTTTTTTCTGTTTTATCAGCTAATATTTTACTCAAAGATAATATTTATATAAATGACGAAATGTGTGCTGTTTTTTATTATTCACTAAAAAGCAAACAAATTTACGAAAAACGCTGAAAAAAGTTTTTTCTTTGTCAAAATTAACCAATAATATTTAATAGAGGCATTGTTAAAAAATGTTGGGAAATGTGAATTTACATCAATTCTCCTGATGCAACAAACATTTGAAATTTTTATTTAATCAAATCAATACAGTATAATTTTTTAGTTCATTTTTTAAAAAACTTGAGCTTATAGAATTGACACTATCCGTCCGTCCGTCTTTCTGTTTGTCGACGCGTCCGCAGTCATAGAATTATTTAGATTTGTATCCTTATTTCTTGAGGTGGTTGTGTAGAATCCCGGAACCATTGTTAAACATTTTTAACTTAACCCATAAACTTGAGATTCTAAGACTACTAGAAAGTGAACTCTCTATGTATCGTTCTTGTTAAAACATGCAATCGATACTTAACCATAGTCGAAATTATATTTCGCAATATATTCTTCTTCTTTGTATTTCATAACTTAATACGATTGATTTATTTACTGTAAATATTGAATAAAATCTGGTGTTCAGTTAACGTAATGAATAAGTGAGTAAAAAGAAAGACTTTTTACTGAATTTCCACTTTACTAACTTCTATACTAACATTTCAATTTTTTCTTACTTTGATTGTTAACTTACGTGACGCAAAAGCTATGCATTAAAACGCATTGTTAAGCTCGCACACAGCGCTCAGCCAACAAAATTATTAGATCTCTTCTAACGGGAGTGCTTTGAGTAAACAGTTCTTTTCTTAAAAGGAAAACAAAAATATTATTCTTTCCCCAAACGATAACGGCGGAGTAAAACATGTTTTTTATGGTAATCTCATTGTTCACTCACTTTATCAAAGTCAAAATCAGATTTAAAATCATCGCGTCTCAGATTCCTTTTGTCTGGATTTTTGTTTATCCCTGTAAACATAACACTGAGATAGTCTCATCTAAGGATATAATGAAACTCAGTTTGCTTTTTTCTACTATCAGTGTGTACGATGTTTGAATTAATCTATACAAGGGTTTTTATTATGATAAATTGTTGTTCGATAAATCTTTTGTTCTGTTTTCTCTAAGTTTTCATAATCCTTATTATAATATAAATATAAAAATTTTTTGTTTGCAAATAGTTTGAAATAATGATGTGTTATTAGTAATTAAGATTTTTTGTATTCAAAATTTGCTGACAACTTTTTAAAAAATATTCATTAATAATAAATTTAATTGGAACAAACTGATTTTTATTAAGCAAAAAATTAATCTGAAAAAATAACGAAGAAAAGTACCTGAGAGCACATTACACATTCAAGGTAAAAAAATTGTGAAAAAAATCGAAAAGAAAAGACAGCGCATTTATCAAACGACGAACAGATACCACCGGAGAGTAGTTGTGCAGTTCAAAAATTATCGTAAATCGATGCACATCCTGGTCGCACTTTTTTCCAGAAGTACTTGTGACGCTATCAGTCTATGCAATACTCTCGGTAAAATAAACAACTAAAGTTAAGCGAAAATACTAGTTTTACAAAGGATCGGTTAACAAAAAGAATATAAAAAACTACAGAAGAAGCTATACGACGAAATAAGAATGTCAAGTTATTGAAGAAGGAAATGAAGTAGTATTAGGCCGCAAAGTAGACAGTTAGACAAGTTTTCTAATTGAGTAAACAGAGAAATATCGAAAAATTGTAAGAATAAAACGCAAAAAATAATATTGTAGCCTAATTTAGTTAAGCTAAGCTATTTTGTTCGTCCAATTATGTTTAGTGAGAAACATTTACTTCAATAAAAACGTGATTTGAATAACTGTTAAGCTTGCGGTAATTTACACTGATCAGGTTGACGAGAAAATAACACTTTGTGGAAACATTCTTCTGGGGTATGCATGCGCTGGTGTTTTGTGTGATAAAATTATAGAGATTCCACAAATATACACATTCGGAAATAAATTCAAGTTTTTTAAAGACAGTTAAATAAAAAATGAAAGAAATATCTTATGCAAAAAAAACACCGACAAAGTTATCAAAACTATGAGCTAACAAAGCAGAACTTCTATTGAAGTTATCATATTTCGATTCAAAAAAAAAACTCGTGAATAATAATTTTCTAAAATCTAATCTGCAGAATTAGAAATAATTTCTATCAGACTTAAAGTTAATTTACGCTATATTTACATTGCATATACTTATCTTCAAATAAACTATGTATTCAAAAACCCCAAGAAAGAGAAATAGAGAACACGAACCAAAGATCATAAAATAAAAGTTAGCCAAAAAAGTTATTATGTAAATGCGCTTTTTATGTTTCCAAATGCGATTTTTATTATTTCTCTATTTCTGGTTTTTTTTGTTTTGTGATTCTTTAATAAATGATTTTCTTTTATTTCTCTTCATACATATATACTAAAGCAACACAAAAAATTTCATACATTTTTTATACTTCATATATAACGTTATATATATTTTTTTGTTCAGCCATCATATATCGTTTTACAATCGATAGCTTATATTTTTAGGTAAAAGTTTCATTTTTTCCTTTGTTTCAGGAGTCAACATTTTTCCTTTGTGCTGCAGACACTCCTTTATTCTCGATTGAGATGTAAAGTCATTTTCTTCGGAAAACTTTATTTTTGGTTCTCTCTTTCCCGTCGTCTCTTATATTTCTTTTATTTTCAATTAGCAATTCAATCTCATTGCTTATTCTTACGGCACTTCTATATTCTTATTGAAGTTTTCCTTTTTTTTTGGGCGTATGGGGAATAGTTTCTCAGCTCTTGCTCTTCTTTCAAAGCGGAGTTTAGCCAATTCTCTATTGAATACGATTCCGATAGACACGATAATGCGAGTTAATAAGTTTAGAGGTTTTTGACCAATAAGGCTTAATGTTTGGAATTGTTTCGTATAAATATATCATATTTCTGTCCATTAGTGTTTACACAATAGCTAAACGTTTTTCTCGGACAAGGTTTCGTAAAGCAACAAAAAAGTTAGCGTAAATAAATACAGTATTCAGTATTTTACAATGATTAAGTTTAGATACACGAAAGAAAAAAAATTCTATGGGTTAATTAACGAGCTTTTAAAGTACAATAAGATAATATATTTATGGATCTCAAAAATATGGTAAAGTAGTGTTATGTGGACACAAGTTATATCACTAGTTAATTATACTTTGTTAATGTATTTCTAGAATTTTCTAAAAGAATAATTATACTTATGATATTATTATTACTTAAATTATACTTTCGATATTAAGGTTATTAGTGATTATGCTATTACATACTGATTATGTATAAACTCATCTTTATCATGACTAATACTAATAATTCAATGCTAATATAATTCAAGATTACTTTAAGTCTTGATTATTCAATGTTTCACTTCTGTATCAATTGAAATCTACTGTAATGTAATTCACTTCATTATATTTTCTAAACCATCCATCTTCTTATTAGTCATTGGTAACCTACACAGTTCGACTTATTACTAGTCAAATAAATAAATTAGATTAAATAAGTTTCAGAGTTATTTAATGAACAGTCATTAACATTAATTCCAATAAAACATGTGGATTGCATCTTGGCTTTTGAGAAGTTAATAAGATAAAATTTTGCTATCATTTTATAAAGTAACATTTTAGTTTTATCTTTTTTAATCGTTATGCCATTTAATTTTGAGCGAAAAATATTTTTTTCTTCATCTAATATTTGAATAGTTTTAATAGTTTAACTAAAACTCTTAAATACATAATATTAAAATTCCTGCTACTAATAAAAAGAATTTCTTGTGAATATTTTCATAATAACTGCTGCTAATATGTTACTATAAACTTATGGGTGCGTTTTTTAATTTATAGTATGCGCTTATTATACAGTAAATGTTATGCTCGAGGATTCCATTAGATTTCTGGCATAATTCCTGAAATTAAAAAATTAATCTAAAAATTGTTTATAATTTCAAACAAGATCGAAACGATCATAATATGTGACTTTGCAATATAAATTTTCGCTTTCTTCGTTAGCTAAAACCATTATTTTATATTATTTTTATAGAAATTTCTGAATTAATACATAATATTTCAAATACACTACATTCCACTCTATTTTTGGATAATTAATTTATATTAAAGCCTTATTCAAATATTCAGTTTAAACGGCATATGCTACTTAAATACGAGTTTTATCGATTGTTACTAGTAAAAACGAGTATGCCACTTACATATAATTTAGATTATGAGTGATTTTTGAACTTTTTTTATAATTCCTCTACTAATATGAGAAATCGTTTATCTTATAAGAAATCTCTTTATTAATATAAAGAGTGAACGAATGGATAGACAGACAGCGAAAGGTGTCACACACTGCCGGAGAATCAGACATAGCCAAATCCATATATCTATTTCTAGCACAAAGTAATATAAAACAAGATCGATACGGTCATAATATCTGACTTTGCTTTTTAAATTTTAGTTAGTTTATGGTCGCTCGCTTTTTTCATTCGCTCCCAACCATTATTTTATATTATTTTCTATGTACAAAGTTAAACATTATGTTAAAAGCAGATGAAATCAAATCACATTATTATCGCTTATTAGCGGCATATGCCACTTTAATATTAAAGATGCGTTTTGACATTTTTTCCGAATTTCCCCTATTTTGTCAAGATTTTGAGACCATTTTGAGATGGTAAATCACTATTTTTATGGCAAAAACCGCAGTATGCCACTTTAATTATTAATCGAATTTTGTGATTTTAGCTTAATTTTGCCTATTTTGGCCAGTTTTTTGGTAATGTTTTGCCATTTTGAGTCTGAAAATCACTATTTTTCAACAAAAACCTGCATATGCCACTCAAATTTTATTTCTTAATATTGGTCATTTTTTCCTAAATTTGCCTAATTTGGCCAGTTTATTGGTCTTTTTTTGCTATTTTAAGCCACATAGGCACTATTTTTAAGCGAAAAGCTGCATTTGCCACACAATTTTTAACCAAAATTTTGACCTTTTTTTGTGTAATTTCGCCTATTTTTCAGGAATTTTGACCATTGTTGACCCCTTTAATGCCAGTTTTTAGAATATTTTTGGTATTTTTTACCTTATTTTTTGTCCTTTTTAACCTTAAAATCCCTTTATTAAAATAATAAATCATGCTAAATCCCTTAATTAACATAAGAGTGCGGACAGAAGGACGGACAGACATAGTCAAATCCATATATTTGACAATTTGGCTAAGTCAGATAAAAAATTCCAGAAAAAATGTAATTATCTTCAAAAATATTTTATAACACATTAGTTTGCCAAATTATAACTGATAGAATCAGTAATTTGAATAAGTATGACAAAATATATAATATTTTGTATAATATAATCATTAATGCTGTGTGTGTGTGTGAATAAGAATATCGCATATTAATACCACTATTGGGAAAGCACTTTGTTTTTCTTCTTATATTTCTTTTATGATCAATCTTTTAATATTATTGGTTTTTCTGTTTCTTCGTTCCGCTGTGTAAATATGAATCCACGGATGCTGTATGTGTTGCTCAACAACGGGTTTTTAATAATCGAAATGAACGCAAATTTACTTTGAAGTATGATAAGAGTAAACCCCAATATCATTCAGCATTTTCGGTAAAAGAATGCTTAGTTGAGTTATTGCTTTACTTCTATTTGCGTTTATCAATCTTTATATACTCTAAGATCTTTAATATCGCATATTTTTGTTACTTTTTATGCATAACCAGAATATAACATAATTTTTTGTGGGAAAATTAAAACAGTTTTGAAAGCTTTTAAATAACTTTTCTTGACGTTACTTCCCATATTTGAATTAATAGAAACTAGACAAAAATAGAATACCTCCAGATAAAACAATAAAATTGAATGCACGAACTAAATGAAAAAATTTAAGCCACTATTTTTCGTGACTTGATTTTAAAAATTCTAAAATATAAGATTTTGATATTATAGAAAATATAAAATCGGAGCGCTTGAGATTTGAATTTAATATTCAGTCTGTCACTGGCGTGGAAAGTTGTTTAAAATCCCAATATTTTTTCAATTAAAAAATACAAATGTTAAAAACTTTAATTTGATAATATTAGTTATATTTCTGCAATAGGAAGTTCTGCCTATGTTTCGACCGAAAAATTAGCCAAAGATTAGAAATTTCTAACTCACGGGAAAACAATGCAAACTCATTAACGAAAGTTATAATGAGAATTCAAAAGTTAACTTTTTTGGCTTTGATCTCTCTCTAGTGGTGTAACTAAATAATGCTAGCGCTGGTAACATCTAAATCTCATCTTTTATATAAAGCCAAGTAATAAAATTTATAACTTTATTTGAAATGGGAAATAGTGCTGCATATGTGCGGAATCCAAATCCAATCAATGAATTGGCGCTGAATGTACGCCCATCTGTTCAAACACATCAACACAAATGTTATTTTCCCCTATTTATTACTGTAATTTTTTTTATTTCCTCCTCTCCTTCCTCGCAGTGCACACACACTTTGATATTTACCATTACATTATTATTATTGGATTATATTAATGATCGTTTAAAAACATGTACTTTACATTAAAAGCTATTAAGCGAACATTTTACATCAATGACTGAAAAACAGGGTTTTTATGAAACATACACAATAGGATGTTTACTGAACGAGAGAGAAAAAACTAATGGTAACATCTTTCGAGAAACTGTTTTTTCCTTTCGTTTCGCACCTAAAATTAAAAGAAAATATTAGAGTAGCTCTCGTCTTATAAAATATGAAAATACAGAACGGATGGATATTTTATGTATAATCGCGAATGCCGTTAAAATGTTGCGTTTCGTGGTGGCATTTCCATTTGAATATTTCAGTGTTCAATATATATACATCGAGTAACACTAATGCAAAATTTTCCGCTATCTGCAAATGCAAATTTCTATCAGTGATTTTCGATATCAAATTGTCAAATGTTAACTTACAGTAGGAGTACTTTAGCGCTTGAAGTTAATTTTTCTAATTTTTATTTATGACTCTCACACGATAATAAAGATACTAATGAATAGCATGAAAACGAAAAGTGAAGAAAATCGATATAAACTTCTGAACCATTTATAATAATAATAATAATAATAAAGAATGCAATAATACATGTTATCTCTTATTTGAAATTTAACCCATATCTTTCATTTCCTATTATAGAACTTTTAAACTTTCGCGAAAAGCAATAATAAATTCTATTTATTTTGATACGTTGCTTATGATAGCAAGGATTATGTTATTATGTTTAAACATACATCAAATCAAATAGAGGATTATTTTTTCGTACGAAATCACTATTACAATGCGTTTCGCAACGACAAAAAAAACCTAATTTTAAAAATTGGATTTGTGTGCAAATCATGAACTGATAAATCGTTGGCGCTTTACCTTTGTATGTGTTTGTGTGCGTTGTAATGTTAGGGCGAAGAAGTAAGTTAAACAGTTTTAACTCTCCTCTAATCTCGCGTGTCTTTCTTACGAGCGAAAAATAATGGTCCTATTTATAGCATTTTTGCGCGAACGGGTATAAGTTATATAATGTATAATAAATAGTGTATAACAAAATCAATAATTTAGGTGATGTTCAGTGTCTATAGAGTACTGCACTTATTTTCCTACTAGTTTTGTAACTTTGGATTTTTTTAGTAAAACTAAACCCGGAAGATGGCATATCCAATGTCTTTAGCTCTAAATTGTAATATTTTGTTATTGCAAAAGCGCACAAATATATATTTTATTTTTCCAGAAACACGATAAAAGATATTATTATTTATAGTTAGCACCCGAATAAATAAATTCATTCGAATTACTAATTAATCTAATAGTTAATTAATAATATCTGGAAAATAGAAGGAAATGGGGTCATAACTATAACTGTAAAAAAGTTGTTTAGTATTTCTTGTCACGATTTTTGATGCACCATAATAGTAATTAAGGTTAGAGAAAGAGAGAGAAATGTGACACATTAATAGCAGTTATTAAAGTTAATAGTTAATTAATTTTTTTGAAACATAAGTATGATGAAAAAACACTCTCTTGTATTAAATATAGTGGTTTTGTGTGCCAAACAAAAAAAGTGCAAATAATCGATATCATTATTTGACAGCTTTTCTTCAGAGAACACTATGTTTACTATATATTGTTAGATCAGATTCTGTACAATAGATATATGTATAATACGGTTAAAAATTTTACACTAGTTGTTTGGGCATTGTTTTTAAAATCATTGAATATTATAAAAATAGATTCTACAAAAATTTAATTATCACAATATACAACATCAAGTATATTTTTAAACAATTTTTTGATAATGTATGACGCGCTCCAATAGATTCTGATTGAGAATTGTTTTACCAGAAAATTGTTTGGGAAAAATTAACAAAATTTTAACTGTATTTTGTTTTTTACTGCGTATTTAGTCACTCTTCACTGTTTTAAACTTCTCGTTAGTTTTCAACAACAAAAACATTGACATGATGTAACGAGTTGCTCTTTGTTTAAACAATACTACTTCTAATGTAAACTAGTATTTTAAATCACTTTCGCGCAAAACTATAATTACTTCAAAGCGTAATCTAAATAATTAGTGGACGCATCAAAATTAGATTAATTTTAGCAAAAATAAGAAAAAAAGAAACAGTTTTGTATTTTGGCGTTCACTATTCCGACAAATGCAAACAAATTGCGAATTTAATGTTAGATCGGAGTTATTAATACGTATTAAGCCAATTAAAAATATATGCTACGCTATGCGCGTTTGCATGAACATTAGATCTAATTAGCGAAACAAACATAAAGCTTTGCCAACGCAAATATTGCAGACTTGTTGTGATATATAAAAATAAATTGTTAGTTTGGCATTTAAAAGCGCTCATTATCTGATAGGTCTTGCTTGAAGTCTCGGTATCACTGATTATTAATTAAAGTTTTATTGGAAATTACTAAATACACGCGTAAGTTTAATGCAGCTTTGTTAATGAGAATTAATAGTTATGCACAAAAAATCAAATAAGATATTTGACTCGATAAACTTAAATAAGAGAAAAGGAGAGATTGACTTTGATAAGATTTTTTGCTTCATATTTAAAGCAAACTCTAATTATATTCAAGAGAAAATTAATTTACGCGCAACACTGATGATTAAGTTGTCAAAAGGCTGAAAGTTCTAAATGAGAGATAATATTTTTGAAAACGAGACACAACTTTAATTGTTAATTGAATCGACATTTTTTATTGTTAAATAAGGAGTGGTCGTTAATATTCTGACATAAGAATTTTAATTAAATTAACGTGTGATATATTATAACAGCCGATACGCATTCATTTTCCAGTGGCGTGAAACATCAAACTCCTTTCACATGTTTGACACCTGCGACTAGAAGTTGTTAACCAATATTTTTTCGTATCAAACTTCTATCGTTACATCGCTCACCAATTTATCATTACTCACCTAAAAATTCGCGTATACTGTCTAAAACTTTTATTTATTTTTTCTCTTTTCAATATAGTGCTTCGATTTTTCCTCTTTTTATCGCTTACCATTTAAATGCACTTTTTCTCTCGTTAGAAACATTTTTTTAAACGCGCATAAATAAATTTTTTCTATCATCAATTTTTCGCGTACCTCTGTTCTTATTTCGACCAAATCTTTGCGCGATTTATCTTCTAGTACTTGTCGATGGGATTCCATTAAAAATGATTTTTTTTCTGTTGTGTGGATTTCTCTTATATACACTTTATTATTATTTTAAATCTTTTTTGAAAAATGCACAGAAAAATATTTTTATTGTAAGCGTAAATGCTCAACAGTTTTTTGAGAGAGATATTTTGATTCGTCTCATATGATGCGATTTTTCTACTATCGGTTTTCTCAATGGTTAAATATAAACTCGTTTTAGAAAAAAATTTAACCCAAATTTTAATGTGTCAAATTTAACCACAATGCATGAAACAAAACTTTGTTATTTGAGTTATATATATGGAGAGGAAAAACTTATATTTTAAAAATATTTTTCTGTGTCTAAACGTTTATAATGAAACTTTGCTATTTTCACTATTGACCTCCGCGTACACAGAGTTTAGATTTTAGCCTCATATGTTTGCATTAAAACTTTCGATAATATTAGGTTATCACATAACACTGTATACAGGATTCGAAGTTCAACTAGTAATTATTTAATTCTCTGTCTAAATATTCATTCTAAATTTTAATTAATAGTTTAAGGCTGGCATTTATAATTATAATAGCGACTTAATATCAATATACTATTTTAGGGTTTTGTTGACACCTTTCCACTCAAAAGCGTTTATTTTTAGAAAACTTATCGATTTTGTTCTTAAATGAATAATCATTAAATTGAGCAAAAAATAACAATTACAATAATTTAAGACGTATTACGCATTAAGCCAGGCATTAACTTATTGTGAAGAGCGCTTGTAATCGATATTTCAAACTGAAAGTTATATATACGTATATGTGTGTGTTTTATAAAATATTCAGTGAGAAGACGTATAAACGTTGCGAATATTTCTTCGATTTTCTTTTTCTTGTGCAATCGATTTTGTATCATATAATTTTTTTCTCTTACCATTTTTTATAAGAAGTTCTATTGATTTTTCCTATTCTTGCTATAATAAAATAAAAACTTTGCAGCTTAAAAAATTTGCTGTACGGAATTGCATGGAAATTATATGTTTTGGGTATTTTTGCGGTTTCTTACAGTTCATTTTGCGATTATCGGTATATTAAGCACTAAAATTAGATTTTAAAAATTTTTACATTGTATTAAATGACGAAAAGCTTTATTCTTTATTAAATTGACTTTTTAAAAAGTTAATCAGTTTTGACTGTTATATAAGTTTACGTTGTGACTTATATTTGTTTTTTAATAATTTTGTTTTACTTTTTTATTGTGTTATTACTATTATTTACTCCAATTAATTCAAAAACTTTCAAAATCGATTAATATAATTCAAAATACAACTATACACTACGTACTCAAACAAATTTGATCATTTAATATTTTTAATAAACGAGAATATGTGTGAATTAAAGAAAAATAAAATGACATAAAATGTTACTATTTTACATTATTTTACACTTAATAATGTGTGCAAACCATTTCTTGTTTCCAAAGTGCTATGATTTATGATGTTCATAAGCCTAAAAATAAAGGCACTGCTCTGTGTAAATGCGTTCCACCGGTTAATTCAGCAAAATTTGAATTTTTTATCCTTTGAAGCGGTTTACCGGATACTCTATGGGAAAAATACGTGTATTTGTCGGATAAATGTAACTTAAGCGTTAAATATAAGGAATATAAGCTTATAAATTATTTGCGCAAACGTTAGAGAGTCTGTCAAACTGTCGATCTTGTCAATGGAAATCTCATCGAAATTTGAATTGAAATATGATTTTACAAAATATCTAAATGCAAAATATACTGTTGGAAAATATACAGTAGCATTTGTAAAAAATTAATAAAAACTAAAAACGTTATTATTTTTATATCTCCCCAATATATGGATATTAAACTTTAATCCAGAAATGTTTAATAATAAAAATATGTTGACAAATGTGCATTGAAATGTCTAAATTTATTGAATATATATTTCGACCATTAATCCATTGAATATATATTTCGACCATTAATCCATTGAATATATATTTCGACCATTAATCCAGTCACAAATGGATTCACATATTGGTTTACCAAAACTACCGGAATTTATTCATTATGATAGACATTAGCCCCAAAATACTGGCATTCACTTATAGACTTAGAATTCTAGTAATTTATTCCGTATGATATACTTTTCCTGGGAATGATTGCAGTATTGAATTCTTAGAGAAAAACTCGCTTTTTTGGAAATTATAGTTAAAGAGAAAAAACGGCGAATTTACGAACCAGATTATCATTAAATAATAGACCAAAGATTTACGCAAATGGCTTTCCATTGGCCAAAATTCCATTAGCAATCTGGTTTGTAAGAGTGTGTTTCGATGTTAACGATGTTGACTACATTCGAATTTAATCGCGCGTAGCCATACTAATACATCAGCTGGTGATTTAAATACCCCATCACAACTAAGAGTGCCTATAAATATAGTCGACTCCCTGTTTTTTAGCTCACAACCGATTTTGTGCTATGAGATTGCTTTCTGTAGAATGAGATTAGGTTTAAACGTAATCAAAATTGTATGTATAAATACTGTAAGAATATTTTTAAAATAAAAACCGGAAATTATGTGAAAAATATTGATATCGTTTTAAGTGCCGGAAGTTTTAATATATGATTCACTGATGTTCATTGTTCAATAGAATAGTAAAAACAATTTTTTAGATTATGAATAACTAGTCTCTATTATGCTGTTTGTCACTCAATTAATCATTCTCTTACAAAAGCGATTGTTACGATTTTGGTGTCACTATTCTATGGTTACTTATTCTGTTTTAATGCCATTAGTTATTTTTTAATCAAATTTAGCATTTTATGGATGCATTGGTAGTGTTGTATGTATTTTTAGTTATAGCAAAAAATAATGTAATCTTTTTGATAATAAATAAAACATTTTTTGATTTTATATATATATATTTAAGTGGTAAAGATTTTATTAAATTTTATGCATTAATCAATGGTTAATTCATAAAATTTAAAAAAATTTTATTTTGCAAACCAGAATACAAAAGTTTATTAGCTTTACAATAAATATTTTCAAACAAAACAAAAAACATTATGCTCAACATTGTAAAAAATTATTAAAATTAAAAAACATTGCTTAAATTGAAGATTAGATTTTTATCTTAGTTTTATAATTAACCTCAAAAGTGACAACTTATGATAATTTATTAATTACATTTATGATTTTTAGTACAATAATCAAAATGGCAAATGATATTTTTGAATTTTAAAAGTTCGCTTTTTAAAAATGAATAATTTTTTATTCAATTTCATTTCTAAACACTTATTTTCACGAAAAACACAACAATTTTCATATATTTTATTCATTAGGGTTAGAGAAAAATAACGACCGACAATAAATATTTTAAATTTAAAACCAATTTTTTTGACACAGATAAAGTATAGAAGATAAATTATTGAACACAAATGCTTAATAGCAGAATAATTTATTTTACTGTATTGCAACTAAACTGCGCTAAAAACTTGTCACTGAAACAATTTTTTTCGTATTAATCCATTTGTAACATAACAAATATATTGTTTTTCTCAAAGCAATTCAAATTACAATATGAATTGATTTATTGTTATCAAACTAGATTGAATAAGCTCGTGAATTCAAAGTCTGTGCAAAACAATAGATTAATAATGCTGAATAAATTATATATTTTATTGTTTTTTCTTTCGGATCACAATTTCCTAATTTAGAAAACGCTATAAATATCGATCATTTATTTTAATTCATTTTACTTATATATAAATAGATCTATATATCTTCAGTCAATTTGTATTAATTTACTTTAACGCTCCATTTACTTTATTTTCCCGTATAATTTATATTTAACACAAAACGAAATATTATAGTTATTTCTTTGTTTGACAATAATCGTTTGACATTTAAGTTTGTGTGCGCGTATTTTTAACTTTTCAACTATTTTCTTATCAATAAATTTTTTCCTCTCGTTTTTTTGTTTCCGCGCTTTGACAACGTTTTCGAGAGCATTATTACTTTCAATTATATGTCATAGGATATTGAGATAAATATTGCATCCGATCGCGCAAACCAACTGTCGTCGACAACACAACGTACAGTAAAGGCCAGAATCAGCGGACATTTACCTCAAAAACTATATTTTTCTCCACATCTACTCTATCTCTTTCACAAATTTTTTGACACATTGATTGATTAAAACCAGTAACGAAAAACTTTCTATCATTGTAAATGTCATAAGTTTTCCAGAGAGCGAATTCTATCGAAAAGCATAGCAAACACAACTCTTTTTTCTAACAATAAGTTCTTATACTGCTAACGGACACTGATTGTATGTATACATCAATATGTCTCGTCTATGTCTTTGTCTAACTCTTTTTTCTTTTTTCATTGAATAACATCAGCAACTTTTGCTGCTCGTTAATTGAGCTTAATTCAGAGAAATTTCGTTCACTTGAAAGGACAAAGAATTTTTTTGAAACACCATTTGAGTGAGAATTTTTCGTTAATGTGTTCACTGATTGTCTTAGTTTTTTCTCTTTATAATGAATAGTTACACGTATGCAGCGAATTGAGTATTGATTTTAACAGAGAATAGTTTGATTAACGTATAAAACAGAGCCGAAACCAGACATAGCTCTAAGAGTCAGTTACAAACAGAATTTAGTTTTGCAAACTATGCACAAAATTTTTGTTTCGGCAAAGAATTTCTTATTAATACGTATTGCTTGGAGATATACGATTTATACTACGAGTATATATGTTGAATGAGCGAGAAAGAGAGAGAACTAGGGTATAATGAGAATAAAGATAAATCGCTTTTAATATAATATTTTTATGCAGCAAAATATTCAGCTGCAATACTTTGGGGAAATTTTTTCTCTTCTTTGATAAATTGATTTATAACTTTATTTTACTATTTTTTCTTGTTCCTATAAAAGATTAAATAATTTATTCATAAATTAAGTAAATCTACTAAACTGGGGATTTTAAAAAGCATGAGAAACAGTTTATCGTTTGTGCTGGAAAAAATGATATAAAACTATACATTCTAAATATATTACGCTTAACTTTAGTGTCGTTAATATTCTGTACTGTAATTATTGCTGGAATTTATCGTTTTCCATGATCTTCTTAATATGGATCGCAAAATAAATATATATTTGATGGTTTGATGTTTAAATTTAAAAAATTTTCATATTAACCTAATTTTTTCTCAGCGTATTTTGAATAATATTTTTTGATTACTTTTCTAAAAATATCCACACATTTTTACCGAAGAAAAAACTACTATTAAATTTAATTATCACTTAAAAATTATTAGGTCTTACGCCTAAAAAGAGAGCACTACCGCTGCGCTGTTGCGCAAAGAATAAAAAATATTACTCTACTTTTTTATCAAGAATATTATAATGTGTTTAATACACTTTCACATTTACCATTGTAAGACTATACGTGCAGTTATATTTTATGCTTATATCTCCTATTCACTGAATGCGTTGCATCTAAAATTGGTGCTCATTTGCATAGATAGTGCTGTATCTACTGCTCCGCTTTTCTGTGTTGACTGATCTCCGATGCAATGTAACATTTAACGCCGAAACTCTTTTTCCTAAGCTTAAGTAGTGTTGCTACGTTTTTGGTTTCATATTTGAATTTTAAGGCTCTATTTCGAATTTTAATAAAATAAAGAGACAACATTGCTTAAGTCTAAGACATTTTAAAATGATTAAAATGATCCAATTAAATAGAAATGGCAAAAAACTTTTGAATTACGCTATTCAATTTCACAACTAATTCCATCTGACTTCTTTATTACAGCTTTGTGTGCCAATTTCTTTGAATTTTACTTTTTTTGTTACTGAATAAATATTTTATTTCAAATAAAAGCCCTTTTTTATATAATATTTTGTTTAGAAAAGCTTTCTTTTAAAATTAAATGAGTTATAATTTATTTAATACTACACTTTGTTACTGCAAACAATAAAACCGGTTTAGTTTTTATGTTTGCTTGCTGTGCCGAGTTTTAAAGACAAAATCCAATTTTCCTTTTTTGTTTTACGCGCATTTCCATTTTAAATAATAATTTTCCCATAAATCTCAGCAAACGCATGCAAACGAAATCGTCTCTTTTTATAATTTTTAGAGAAGTCTTTATTTTCGCGCACACAAAGACACTCTGTTTGATCAGCGGAAAAAAACTATTGCCTTTTATTAATAAAAATGAAATATGACTTTTCATGACCTGACAAACACTTCTTAAATTATTAGTTTTTATGCATCGTTCGAAGAGAGCGAAAGTGAGAGTGATATTTAACTTTCAGATTAGCTTTAATGCTTACACATAAAAAATAGTTTATTTGTCATAAACATCGTGTCCTTACTTACAATGTTATATAACAACGCATACCACCAGCTATATATCACATCTAAAAATAGCTGTTTTTTAGCAAAAGACTGAAGTTTAATATATTCTCTCGTCTGTCTCTCCTCGCCTGGAGAAGAAGAAGCAAAAAAATGTCACTCGTTTTTCCTTTTTTCGCGCTTTTTCTATACCACTTTTGCTTTTGTAAAATAGTTAGCGTGAAATTTTTTCACTCACTCACTTCTTTTCCACTCACTTCTTGTTCGTCTTCAGCATCACAAACACACATACACTTTTTTCTCTGATTGCATAAATGCATGCGCGTATTTGTCTAGCGAACCCAGAAAATTCTTTCTTTTTTTGCATTTTAAATGCTGCTTCGCATTTGCATTTAACAACATTTATCTCGATTTTTTTGCTTTCTTTTTTTTGGATTTTGATTCTTTTAGTTTTTTTCCGTAACATCTATTATGAACTGCTATGACTACTACTACTACTACTACTACCGAGTTGTTCACTCTTTTTAACTCTTATTTATTGCCACGAATTTCCATTTTCGAATGAATAAACTTTGATTAAAAGAAATTTACTTTGATTTTATTTTATTTTAAAATTCTCTTACTGAGATTTTTTTACTTCTAACTTATATAAGTGAAGTTTAATCAACAACTCGTATTTACTTACTGGTGTGGTGTTTGCCTGAAAAAACTAACTTTTGCGATTTTTTATATTACTTTTTTCCACCAATTTTACGCCATACATAGTATATTTTAATAAAATAAAACTGTAGGCGCTATTTGATTGGAGTTTGATTTTTATAGAAAAACTGGTTTTTATATAAATCCGTACTTATTATCGCTTAATTTGTTGGTTGTTTGTAACTACCATTTTTATTTTGTTTCAATTATTTTGTTAAAATTAAGGTAACAGTTTTTCCGGACAGAGCAACGAAATTGCTGTCACTTTTTTCTATGACACTTCCTAGAAAATTCTGAAAATGCATTTCTAAACTTTTTTTGATTGATTCCATAAAAGTTCACACACTTTCATAAATTTAATTTGTTTTTTTTTTCGTTCAGTTTTCAAAGGCTTCATGAATTTGAGATATCTACCTGTCTGTCTGTTTGGGTGCTTATGCATTCAAATCCTCTCTGTGGTGTAGTGGGTTAACGCCTAGTGCTGTACTAACTTTAACCTGTGAGCATTGGCATAAGATTGGTTCGATTCCATGGTCTGAATGTACTCTCTATTCGGAGTTACGTCATCCGCGTGTATATTCACAGCACATGTATGTATGTTTTGCATGAATGCACGGGAAAAGAGAATTCGGTAGTGGGTTCGACGGCGTCAACGTTACTTGTATAGTGCTATCTGCGGAATACCTATAAGTATAAAACATATAATCAATGTCTGTCAATGTCCGCAATGGAAAAAAGTAAAATTTCTTTGATCTGTGATCTTAATATTCATTTCACTTAACCCATTAAATTAAAATTAAATAAAAACTAGTAACATTCTGGAAAGTGGTCTCTGTACGTATGTGCGTTCATGTGTTTTAGGTAATACTAAATCATAGGTATAAATACTAAATTGCTTAAAAGGAAACGAATCTCAATTAGGAATATGAATACCGAATTTTTCGCACACTCTCTCGAGATGTCATACTTTTTACAGTTTGCAAACGTTATATCGAACTGATGCAGACACACACACACCGCACAACTTTGAGCGCATGGCAAGCATTGTGTGTCTCCTCTGTCTTAGCAGCTAAACACTAAAATCGCGAAAGTGTGGACCAAAATGGGAAAAAATTTTCTTCTGTGCACAACTGTATACATATACAGAATATATACGCCGAGGTTATTTGTATATCGGTTTTGAAAACGTTATTCTGTCGGAGTGTAACAATACGCCAATTCCTCCCAGTACTGAACTGATCAGGATGTTACTAACTTTGGTCAATAATAGCAGCAAAAAAATTGTCTATTGTGTAATATTACGCTTAAAGTTGCGTGAAATTAAATTCCAAAGTGCAAAATCTATTAATAATACCGCTACAATAACCATTACCATTATTGTTATTATCGCTACGACTACTGCATTTCCTAATTGTGCGGCGAAAAGACTGTAAAAAATGTTAACGATTAAAAAACTATTGTTTCCATAGGGCAGTTAAAATTTGCTACAATAAAAAAATACTTCTTTATAGAATCAATATTAACAAATGCAACGACGAAGAAATAGAGTAAGCGATATTTTTTTCTATCAAACTATATTTTCTATACTATTTTTATTGCTAAATATTCTGTTTTTAACGTTTTGCGTTCTCTCTGTTTCCTATTCTAATGTTTCATAAATTTATCTGTATTCGTCTATTTAGCTACAGATTGATTGATAGATAGGAAAATATGTATGTGAAATGGGTATAAATTTATCATTCGTGGCTAAAAGAATAAACTAGGTTATCATTAGAATGAATATCAAAAATAGGCGATATATATGCGCGTCCAATTCACAACCAACACACATACACTCACACATAGTTGTGAATTGAATTCACTCTTGTTTTGAATTGGCAAAAAATTCAATGCATTATTTAAACAGTTATTTACATTCGCCTATCGATCAAAACAACAACAACAAAAAAAGAGACACGCGCTCAAAATGAAGTGAACAATTCATTATCCAAATATAATGCGCACGTAAATTAAAATAATCTAGTTGTTAATTAATTGATAAAATATTCTTGTGCGGAGAATTCTGTGATTTGCAGGAAAATAAAACAAGAAAAAACTTGATCACTGTTTAAACTAGTTGTATCCTTATTATGTACTTAGGCTTATTTTGCTTTGATTAGAATTACCCGTTTATTGATTCAAGGCAAACATTTTCGTTTTACGGCTTTATTTATTATGTATTCAAATAAAACTCACGTCGATTAACTCAAAAAGCTATCCACGTTTCTGTCGAATACTTATTTTAGAAATTTCCCAAAAATAATTTATTATTTTAGCTGAAAAAAATTCCAATTCGTTGATCGGTTAAAAGCACTCTTTTTTGCTGCTAAGCGAAAAATATAATAACAATTTCTCTGAGTCTCAGTCAAAATTCTAAAAAGTATGTTATTTTTGCTAATATTTAGTAAACCATGGAAAAAAGTTTTCGCTCAAAGCAAAAAGAGGGGAAAAAGCATTTTATGTTTCAATTTTTTTCTGAGCATAAAAATAATATAAAATTTACTTTTACAATACATAATGACAGCAGCAGCAACAACAGCGGCAGCAAACGATATAATTTATATAAATATTGATTAAATTGAAAGAAAATAAATTGAGCCCAAACAGAAAATTGTATTACCGCTTCTAATATATTCATATTAAGCTTGAAAGATAAGAACCAAAAAAAATCTATATATTTTATTATTAATGCCGTACTTAAGTCTAAACCATGTATTATACATATCTAAATGTTTTCTTTACGTTTTTAGCTTATTATGTGTGCTCTATTGGTTTGCACTAAACTATATTCTCTCTCTCTCTCTCTCGCTGCGCTTATATTACGGTTTTTTTGCTTTGTTATTGTTATCCGAAAATAATGAAGAAGAAAAAGCCTCTTCGATTGCAGCGAATTGTCAACTTATTTTTTTTCATTGTTCGGGTTAAATATTTAGGTTAATTTTTTATTCTAGTTTTGTGTTTTGGTTTTGACTCGTTATTACAAAATAAATAAATATATATTACAAACGACTATGTTATAAGGCTCTGATTTATTCAATTCTCTTATTTCATATATGTATATAACTTTGTTGTTTTTGCTGTGCGCAAAGCAAACATTTATGCGACACAAGTATTAAATAATATCGTTTCCATACGTTTTTATGGATAAATTATATCGTCAAAGAGTTTTTGTCTTGTTTTTCTGCTGCTTCTGGCTGCTGGTGTTGTAAGCATATGCTATAGCTGTCTGAGACAATTTTTTGCTCAAAGTTTTTTTTGGATTTGTGCGCGAGTTTGCAGTTTTTTTGTATTTTTTCGAACTTATCCACTCTCCTTCTAAACTATATGACGAACGAAATATTTAATTAAATATTGCACAGCTCAGTGTGCGAGTTTGAGCCCAAAAATATTTCTTGGTAAAAACGCTTACAGCGGAAAGAGTGAGTGAGTGATAAAGAGAGAACGAGAGAGAGAGAGAGAGAGAGAGAGAGAGAAAGAGAGTGAGAG
>JAQIXJ010000334.1:0-39071 GCA_034700185.1 Phthiracarus laevigatus
ATGGTAAAAGAAGATAATAAAATTTTTCAAAACGTATTTTTTGTTTTATTCGTATAATTTTGCTAATTTTCGTAAACAATACGTTAGATCGCGCTCATCTGCATTAAAAATATTTTCTCTTCATACTGGAACAACTGTATATTTAGTTTTCATGGATACGACAAAAAATATATAATTAAAATTGTGTATTGCTTATATGGATTGTAATGTTTCCAATTTCTCACCTATTGATGACCTCAAATTTAGAGGACCAATAATATTACACTAAAATTGGACTTTATATATTGCATCGACTTTATATAGCAGTGTTTTATAACACAAATATTTTAGCGAAACGATATAAATTAGTATTGTTTGTTTAATAATAAAATAAAAAATTGCCAAAATTGGGTAAATTTAATTTTGTCTGTGATTTCAAACAAAAAAATCAGATTTATTGACAAACAATCACTGAATTACTTCTTTTAGCAATATTTGCCGCAAATTATTAGCTAAAGACACGCTAACGATTAACGCTTATTGACTGATAATAACTAAAGATATTATTAAGATATTCTTAATAAAACACGTGTCTTAATAAAACTATAGCAAACAGCGCTACATAAAAGGCTTACAGTACGCATTGCGCAGGCGCGTCACATTAGCAGAATTAGATATCTATTATTAGTAAAGCAAACTTAATTTACTGAAATAAATAACGAATGAAAAATATATGGAATTAGTTTATTACTGGATTAAAATACATAGATTTAATAAAAGAAACTCAGTATACATAATACATATTTAAAATAATTTATCATTCCATTAATAATTATCGAAAACAATAAACAATCATCAAAATTTTTATCTTTATTAAATTATATGATTTACCGTAATCGTAGTTTAAAGTAGAAATATAAATATTTTATCACAGAACCTATTTTTGACTCTTTGATAAAAGTAAACCGTAATCACGTAAAAATTGATGACAGTTTCCCACAGTTTTTGATGCACTTGTATATGAATTGGATGTATACATGTATAATGAATGCTATAAATCATATACATTTTAATGATGATGTTGAACAGTCAGTAATGATGGGATAAAAGCTCCGCCAACTAATGCACATAATTCTGTTAATTTCAAATGTTGTTCGTGAGTGATCTCTGGCAGCACGTGAACAGTTGCCACGTAAAGGAATGTTCCAGCACTGAATAACATTGCGATACCTATTTATAACTATATGGATCAGTAAAATAATAACACCATTAATATTGGTTTGTTTGATAAAAACCTGTAGCATTATATTCGGAAAGCGCTTCCTTTGCTGATTGACTGATACCGAAATAAGTAACGAATGCGCCAATTGGTGCGCTCAACGAAAAAGCAAGCAAATGCTTTCTCAGTCGAATTCGATCCAATCCTTCGTGCATTAAAAAAGTAACCAAACCAAAAGCTGCTGGAGCTTTATGTAACATAATGGCTAAAAATACAATCATTTCTACGTCTGTATGAGCTGTTGTCGCCGCAGCGCCTAATGCTATGCCATCCGCTATGCCATTGAATATTCAAACATTATTTATATGATTACAGCAAAATAGTGAATATATTTGGTAATAACAAATCAATCAATAGTAATACCTGCGGCGTGCACTACTAATCCAATAGTAGCCGTTGCTTTGGATGAACGATGATTAATGGCTACCATAGAATTGTCGCCATTCTCTATTGAATCACTAGTTAGCGCAACATTATATGTACTAGTATTATGTCGATTAGCGAACTGATCAATTAATAACATAAAAATAAATCCAATAACTAAAGTGAGCCCTATTACTGAATGTGGATCGTCTTCATCTCTACCACTCGTCACTGTAGACCCCAAATGTCTGGCAAATTCTAACAATTAATTAATACCATAATTATTATTGAATTAATAAATAATTGTTTTCATTTGAAAAATCGCTTAATCATACCATGATTTGAATATAACGCGTTTACTCCTTCAGGTATAATAACGCTGAGAGAAGTGCCAACTAATATACCCGAACCTAATATCGTCAATAATCGTAACTTTTCCTTAAAGTTAATATCAATATTTCTCATCAATCAAATACATAATTTTAATAAATAATCGAAAAACATTTTTGTATATGAAAAAATACCTCAGAAAATGAGAAGACCATAGGAATAGTTCCAGAAATATATGAACCAAAAAGCATAGAAAAACATAACAGTATCAAAAGTGTTAACTGTTCCATAATTAATGTTAACAATTGATTATATTTATAATTCTATGGCTGACCAATAATTAACCACAAATATGACAATAGATATCAGATTAGAGTTAACTTAACAAAAACGTTAAGTTTTGCCGAATCAGTAAACATATGGATCAGCTCTTTATTTGAATGATTAAAAAATACACGTCGATATAAAATAATGAAATAATTACGAGTCATTTATAAACGTTACGATTTTTGTTTAACAGCATTCGGCGATTAATTATTAAAAAAAATAATCACAACATTACTCATAAACATTGTGAATAAAAACTAAAGTAAAAGTTGCATAAACGAGATTTTGTGTTGAATTGAGTGGAGAGCATAGCAGAGCTATCAAAAGGAGAATTTCGATTTTTAGTTTTAATGCATATTTGTCGTCAAATGTTTGCAAAAGTGTACTACAAAAGTCTTTATACTTTATATTTTATACTAAACTTTTACAATAAAAGATTTTTTCTTAGTACACTTTGCAGACATTTGACGCCAAATATGAAAAATAAACTAAAACTAACAATATCTCCTTTTAATAGCTCTGCTATGATCGTTAGCGCACTAACATAGTCTACTAATAAATTACAGGCTCTTTATTATAACTACAGAGCGGAATTTTATTCTCATATAATTGCAAATTATGTGAATATTTATTCTCGAATATTTTTTTAGCGAATAGTTAGATTAATCTAAAACTGTAAAAACAAGTTATTTAACAGGTTTATATTTCATGAAAATAAAGTATTTATCAGAGCTAAGTGAAAACTTTAAAATTTAAATTACTTATGCTATTGTATTCATTATTTTAGCTTAATAATCCATATTATAATCAATATTTTTTGTATATAAAATAATATATTTTCCTTAATTATAAAAAAATTAATAAAAATTAGTAAAATTAACTTTTTATAAATCATTATTTAAGTTGTTTCAAGTAAATATATATTCAATATTTTGGCTTTTAAATCAATATTATCATCAATATTTAAACCAAAAAATATATAATATTTTCCGGGCTTAAGTTATAACATAATTATCATAATTAAGTCAAATTAATTGCAATTAATATCTTAAAGTTTTATTTGAAGATAAATTAATAACTTTTAAAATATTAAATAAGAAATAATTAATTTTCGTTTTTAATTCAAAATATAAAAACAAAAAGTGTTATAAGTAAAAGTTAATAATACAAACATTTTTACATTAATAATGAATTAGATTTCAATGCTTTCTATGCGATCTCGAGTGAGATCTACTTCGTGATCGTGATCTAGATTTAGATTTAGATTTTGAAGTTCGTTTATATTTTTTATGAGAAGGCGATCGCGAACAGCTCGGAGAACGAGATTTCGAATTGCTTTTCGACTTTGCTTTCGGAGATGACGTCCTTTTTCTATATTTATGGCTAGACTTCTTATACTTATGGTGATGACGATGATGTCTATGTGGTGATGTATGCCTCGATGAATCGAGTAACGGTTTATCGCTAGCAATAAATGGTATTATTGCACAGGTTTTGTTAATATAATCCGATTCTAATCGATTTTCTTCATCCGTTTTATCGTTTAATTCGGGAGAATTCTGCGGTGAAGTGACAGCAACTATTGTCGGTGATAATTGTTGATCTGAAATGGAATTTTTTGGTAATTCAGGTCCAACAACATTATTGGTTTTTTGTGACACAATCGATGTGTCATTAGTGTTATCCTGTTTTAATTCTTTCGATTGTTTCTTAATCATACTAAGAAACACAGCGGCCTTTCTTTTCCTTTCTTCTTGAAGCTGTTTCTCACGTGTGATCCTATCTCTCGCAGCATATGCTAATTTATCCTTCAAAGCAGTGTTTGAATTTCTTTTAGCAGTTGGTTCGCCACTTGAAGCGCGTTCTGTTTCCCGTTTAGATACAGTAACCGCCACTGATTCTTCGTGATGCGAGCTTTGCCCTGTTTTTGTAGTTTCCTTGAGACCAATGCTGAAACTAACGGGCGCTTTAGGCGCATGTGAATCAGTTTTACTTAAAGTTTTCAAATGTTTTATTTTAGCGGCCTGTGCTTTACGATTCTCTTCGAGATAATGCAATTTTCGACGAATGTAATGGGCGTGATATATATTTCCTGGATTCACAAATTCGAACCGAGTTTCCTCTCGTTTACGAATCGAAAGCTCAAAATCATCGCCATTTTTCGCAACATGTTGAGCTAATTTCTCAATTATAATTTCAATTTCAGGAGGCGGTGACGGAAGAATGGAAGACCACGTTGGCTGAGTTAATGATACCACTTTATCTTCAGTATCAATTTTTTCGACGGCAGACACGCACGTTTTATCTATAGGCTCGACCTGTTTCTCTGTTTTTTCAGTTTCATTATCAGTAATTTTTTCTTTTAAACTTTTGACGAGTTGAGAGTAAGAATCGTGTGTTGTGTCCGAAAAACGCAATAAACTCGGAATAACTATCGGAAAGTTGGGCTTTGATTGATTTTTTCCAGAGCTTAGCAAACTTGGATGCAAATAATGCTCATCGCTGTCAGAATCATCGTCTGAGTCAGATTTTTCTGTTTTTTCAGTTTGCTTTGGGATATATTTTCCAGATTTAATATTGGATAATAAGACCCGATAATACGGATTTAATGGTGAATCAAATGATAAAAAATGAAAATTAGAATTCGAAGATTGTTTAGCTTTGACGATAATCTCCATTTGCGGTCCGTGTTGGCTAACAAAATAAGCTGTCTTTTCAATTATATTATGAAGTTTTTGACTATCGGGCTATGAATAAGAAAAACGAATAAACAAATATATAAATAAATTTAAAATGATTTACAAGTGTAGTTCCTTCTGGTAGTGTTAAGCCTGAAGGAATTTTAAAGCAATCATTGGTTTCAACTTCAGTCTCTTTCACTGCCGGCAAAGGCTGCACGGCTTCATTAGCATTCGATGAGTTGTTTTCATAGTTATAATCCATTTGATGATATGATGTTCCATCAGCCAGCGCTAAATGCAATCGTTTCAACTCTTCTTCTAAAAACATAGAAATTCCTTTAATACATTTATCAAATGATATTATTAGATTACTCAATAATTATTAAGCTATAAATGAAGAAAACATAAATACCGTGATCGTTGTCATTGAGGTCTGCGTAACGTTCAGCATCACAAAGAGTTTCCAGTTCTAATTCTTGCGGAGTTAATTCTTCATACGCACCTTTATTAGGCTCGTGTTGTTTAATGTCGTTCAGATACCCTCGAACATCAAATCTGTACCAACGCATAAAAAAGATAGATCATAATTACATTGGGAATGCACTTAATTCTTAAAATTTTATTTTAAAAAATTAACGTTTCTTTTTTTAAATAAAATAGTAATTAATATTATTCTATAACTAGATTAAACAGTTAGCAAACTATAATGCGTTACCCATTACTTTCGTCCTTTTAATTCTAGAAACAATTAAATTGTCAAATACGTAACGCATAAAATAGTCGGCTAACACTTTGGTTGATATTTTATTCTCGCATATATAAAATTTTTTAATAACTAAATTTAAACTTAAATTTGCATAATAATGATATGCACCTATTTTTTATTAACATAACATAATATTGAGAATAATGTGATCATAGTTTTCATTTTAATTCATTTTTCATTTTCATTTAAATTCATACCAATCCGATCTCAATTTAATTGTGAGAAACCAATTTTAATCAATCCATCCGACAATCAATTTAATTATCTGTATTTAATCACAATCCTGTGCTTAAGGAAAGGGATTTGGAATCAAAAATTAATTATTAGTTATGACTCAATTATCATAATTAAGTCAAATAATTTCAATTAATATCTTAATGTTTTGAATTAGACAACAGTTTTTTGATGGTATTTCATGAATTGTCGAGTTTGTTCACACCTGTCAATAAGAAGTGACTCGTTATTCATCCATGGAATTAAATGCTTTCCCGAATCTATTTCTTTAGCCTTATGGTCGTCACGGAATAATTTGCAAGAATAGCCGAACAAAAACAACTCTTCATTGTTGACCGCAGATGTAGTCGACGCTATCGAAGAAGCGTTGATCGATCTCTCCCACGAAAGCGACGCATTATTGCTTTGATCTTCGTTAGCATCCATATTGTAATTCGTCTAAGACTGCATTGTTATTGATAACGACTATGAATAACAGTATTTTTATCATAAACATTACACCATTTATAAGCCTAATCGTAAGCTTCAGTAAATATTGCTGTGTAAAAAATGACAACACAGCGCCCTCTAACGGATTATATAATTTAATATAGTGTTAATGATTACGACTTGAATATAACGCCATTTATTTCGTAATGATTTCGTACATAACGTTTTGTTAATTGATTTCAATATATATTTATCGTGTATCGTATACTAATCATTGAATATTAGTGATGTATAACGGAATTGGATTACAAACGGCTCGCGGAAGTGGAACTAATGGTTACGTACAACGAAACCTGTCATTCGTTAAACAAATCAAAAATAAGGTGGACTATCGTACTGAAGAGGATTTCAAAAAATTAGAGGCAGAAGTGAATCGCGCGCCAAATGAAGAGATATTAGATCATCAGAGGAAGAGACGCATTGAACTCAAGTGTCTCGAAATGCAGGAACTAATGGAAGAACAAGGGTTTGTACATATCATAAATTAGTTATTGATTTGATATTTGATGGTTGAATATTTTAATATTTAATATTATTATATTATTTTGTTAGATATTCATGTGAAGAAGTGAAAGTAAAATTGGATGCGTACAGAACAGCGTTGCAACACATGGATAAAAAAGAGAAAAAGAAAGAATGGCTGTTAGACGGGGAACGTTCGCCTTCAAGGTTTGATCATTCATTTAATTTTAACTAATTATTGGGCATCGATATAACAATTCCCATCAAAAGTTATTCCAGTCTATTAGTAACTACGTATTAATAAACAAAATATTGACTAAAATTAATTATTATAGTTTATATTAGTTTATTACTGAAATATAAATAATTAAATTGCTTTCTAATTAATGATGCTTGAACTTGAGCTTCATCTTCAACATTCTGAGCTTAAGATCAAAACTGGTAAAAATGTACTTCTGAGCTTGAGCTTACTTATTTGTTAATGGGCTTGAGCTTAGCTGTCAGTTTAAATGTTACAAAAAATTTTTAAAAAATCAATATCTGTAATAGTGAAATCTAACTTACTTTAACTCAAAATATTGCATTTAAGTTTAAATTCTTTATTTTATTTCAAAAGCAAAAATATTTAATTGATGTATGCGATACTGATACTGAATTTAAAACATTTAAGGTATATTTTTTTTGTCTTATTATTTACTAAAACGAGCTCAAGATGCTCAGTGGGTAAATCTTGAGCTTGCAAATCTAACCTCAAAAAATGGTGAGCTTTAAGCTTTTGAATTACATGAAAAGTTTTATTTGAGCTTGAGCTGGCTTAAGCTTACCTAAGCTTGAGCTTTTTCTCATCATTGGTACAAATGTAATTTTTATTTTTAATTGCATTTACACTCGAAATAAACATTTGGTAGTTATTCAGTTAATTAAATCATAATTCGGCTTTTTCTATTTTTATATAAAATAATATGTTAGAATTGTTTTGCCAATACTAATTAAGATATTTCTTTAACATTCTTTCATTGTTAACGGAATGAATACTAAAAATTAATTTGCATATATTTGTATTTGAGTATGAAAAGAGCACAATGATTTTAAATTTTTATATTACTAGTATTATTTTCTTTAATTATTATTTGACATGAGTACATGTGTTTAGAAAAATCAGCTACAACTTAGTATTAGGGTAAGAAAATCTAAGAATAATAAAGCAATTAAATTTTATAGAATTGCAAGCTTATAGTAAGAATTTTTTATTGTTTGCGTATAGTTTGCATATAGTTGTAAACCACTTAATTTAACTTACAGTACAGTAACTCTTGTGCTACATTAGAATTACAGTAATAAAATTAGCAATCATAGAAAACAAGGGAAAACATTTTTGTTCTATAATTCCGATAATGTTTTTTTATTCATTTTGATTTTAATTTTCGAAAACTTCGTGAAAACTTAATCATTGATATATTACAGAATTAGCTGTGATGCTATAAGTGATATGTAATTTACAACTATAATTAAAAATAACTGCTAGCATTTAAATTACAATACTATGCTTAACACTTTGGAAATAAAGCTCATTCTAATAAATATTAAAATTATCAATTCACAAATTTTGAATTAAGTATTTTATTGATTTATTGATTGATGCTCTAAACGTAAGCTTTAATGCGCACTTTAAGAATAGGGCTATCGTTTGCAGCCAATGGAAGCAAAAGTGAGCGCACGAGAGGCCAATTATGATACTGTTATAAGAGGTTTCACTGCTCGCTCTGTGATTCTCCGAGTGTTATACGAAATAGAGTGAACCAGTTTTTTGTTCATTTTTGTTGGTTCAACAGAATGGGGATGAGGAGAGAAGATGGAGGAATATGTGAAATGTGTTATTTGCGCTCATCTAATTTAACTAATGATTGCTTAAACTAATTTTTTATTCCGTTCATATAATATTGATTTATGTTTAATGCAAATTGTTGTTTGGTTCGGCCTTAATTGTGTTTTTTAGATGCAAATTCAAGATTTAAATTGAATATATAATGTACGAATGATTGCTTTCCTATCGGTAACCAAGTCTTCCAAAATTGGCCGCCTTTTACGGAATTGTCTTATATAGATATTTCAATGTATAGATAACATTCAACCATAAGTGCCTTTAAGCGAAACAAACGTCTTCCAAATAAATCCATTGTCTTCCAATAAAATATAGTTAGTGAATGTTTTTTATTTCGTAAAGAGTTTAGAGTTTTTAATTAGAGTTAAAGTGGTGTTTCTATTCAATTATGTGTTCTCAATATTGTATGCGAGAATTTGAAAGATTTTGGCAAAATTCGTTGAAAGCATTATTTTTTGCTGCATCTCAGCGTCAAATCAATATTCCTCCAAATATTCCACAAAATATTCCATATATAGCTGCAAATAATTTAAATTTCCAGCCAACTAATTCTGCTACCATTCGTAGACGAAGGCGTCGAAAACGCAATAAAAATCGGCGATTTTTGCCGTATTTCCAACAAACTCGCTTTTTAGACAATAATAATGAATCAAACGTTCAAATGAAGTTAAAAAGTATCGTTAGGTAAGAATCTATGCAATCAGTTTTGTTAGAAAAATTTTATTGCATTTTGATTTGATTTATATTTTATGTAAAAACGAACAAATCTATCTGTATTACACTTGATTTCATTTGACCATTTTTTGTGATCCGTTATTATCATTCAATTACCCTTAAATACTGTACTGATATTTTGCGCCAAACATTTTGCTTTTGATACTTATATTTGATATTATATTTTATACCGTAATGTTAACCACGAAAGAGTAAACAAATTAGTTTTATGTCTTCTTCATCATGTGATGCATGAAAAATGATGTTTGAAACTTATCGCCCAAATGTAAATATTCAGTTTTTGATCCTTTTATCAACAGTGCTCTGCAAACATTATTATACAACTCATTTGTTTCTTTTCTTTTGTATTTTGTATGTGTATTGAAAAAGATATTAACGAAAAATTGCTTGAATTTAAACCTATACACACTATTAACATAGAAGCAATAAATTATTATAATAACTAATAATTAATGACTAAATTTAATAATAGTTGCTTTTTAAATTACTTATTTATGATAAACTTAAATCTTATTTTGCAAAAGCGATTTAATTCATTTTTAGCTTCCAATTATTTATAAATCTTCAAATTGATTACTTTTTATTTCATATAATTTTTAGATAACACAATTACATAATATGTGGTCGCTTTAGTTTCGTTAATAATTTATATCGATATTGTTAATAAAAAATGCTATTTTTCCAAAAAAAAAACAGAAAACTTTTCCTTTAAATTTGATGATTTTAACCCCAAAATATTTTAAAAATTCTGATCACTAAATTTCGCCAATTTTAAAATTTTTTATTAGTAGAGTAAATTCAAATATTCAATTTGTTTGATAACATACAAAGAATTGAGTAGCAATGGTTGGTTCAATTACCGGTAGTTCAATGTTTAGAAATATTGTCATACCTATAATTTTGTTTATGAGTAAATGTTTATAATAATTATTTTGGTAAATTTATAGTTAATTTTAAATACAATTTTTACTATCTTTTGAAAGTCTAATTATTAAAATTAAAAATTTAATTAACTGGTAAACTATGCGAAATCATTCATTATTATACAAATAAAAGTAATTGATTAAACAAATGCCGTTCGCATTAAAAATTAATGCTTTATCACACTATCCTCCACTATTTTATTTTAAAAAACGATTTAATTTTTAAAAAATTCTATTTTTCAACCAATTGAATATATTTATGAATTTAAAGGTTTAATATTTTTAAAAATGATAACTTTTCATTCAGTGTGAAAGAAACGCATCAATTGGCAGAAAAAAATCGCGATCGAAACCAAAAATTGAAGAATGCTTTAGGTATTGATAAGGACTTTGTTGAAGGCAGTTCCCTAGACATCAAAAAAGCAAAAGATGGAAAAGCGAAAACAAATTCCACTCAGAATAAGTATCCTTTGCTTAGAGATACGCCTTCACCTGAACCTGAAGTCGAAACTAATAGGATTAATGAATCGCAGACAAAACAAACGCAGTCTAAACTTACAAAAGCAAAACGCCATTCAAAGCGATATTCATCTGAGTCTGAAAGTGATTCCGATTCTGAAAGTAGTTATGAATCGCAGAAAGATAAAAAAAGAAAGAGAAAAGAAGTTTCATCAAAAAGCTCTAAGAAAAGACATAATCAAAAGAAAGCTAAGCATAATATTAACAATAATAATAATAATAATAAACAAGAAAATCGCAGAAATTCAAATTATTCAGATTCTGGAGATTCGGATAATGGTAGTTCTGATAGTAGTTATAGTAGTAGTAGCAGTTCCAGTAGTAATAGTAGTAGTAATAGTAATTCTAGTAGAAATGGCAGCTCTAGTGCAAGCGTTTCCAGCAATAATTCACGATATAATAGGAAAACCTCGCGTAATGAACATTCCAGTAAACACGGACACAAATACTCCTCATCCCCAGAATTAAAACGTAAAACAATATCGCGCAAACATACAAAGGTAAGCATCACTTTTCTATTGGTTTATTTACAAAATTTGCCATTTTTTTGTTTCTCATGCTTAACGTAGAAATGTAATTATGAAATGCATCAAAGAGTAAGAGAATGTGATTATAGGGTATAATATATACAATGTATATCGTATTAGTTATACTAACGAGTAAGTTATTCTATTGTTATCTAAACATTGCCATCATTTTCCGGAATATATTATCGAATATATGTAAGTACTGTAGGAATTTCAATGTTGTTTATTGTCAAACTTTCAACGCAATTCTTAATATATCAATTTATTTAATATATGGTCTATTTATATATTAGGATTCTCCTGAAGCGTCATTTAAGAAACAAAACTTTGAACAAAAAACAGATCTCATTGAGCATACAATAAAAAAGGCGAGACTAGAAAGTTCACGCCATTTAATTGCAGAAAACAGCGAATTATTGGAATCACAACCGAAGAATGAGCCAATTTCCCTCAAGTCTTATGTACAGTCAAAATCGCCCCAAATTTCATCGATTAATTTGGAAAATAAGCCAAGAGTAATGAAAAGCACAGTATATGATAAAAACAATGCCAGAAATGATAAAGAAATACCTAAGAGTTATTCGAGCTTTAATCGAATTTCATCAGAATCGCGTAGCACTCCATCGCAAAGTTCATGCAACAAATCGGTCATAAAAAAGCTGGACGAATCGCACAACAGATCTCGTTCTAGTTCTTTGAAATCTAATGATTCCAGAAGTTTGTCCGAAAGAAGTTCATCGTAAGTTGATTTTTATCATATGATATTATACTGGAAATTATATTTAATATTTCTTAAAAATGTGTTTATATTATTAAAAAATTACGCCCTGTATGGGTAACCGATTAATAACAATTGAATTGTTATGGAAAAATATACTTTTTTTTGCAATTAAATTTAAATTCTATTCCAGCGCATCTGATTATAGTTCACGATCATATTCCAGATCAAAGAGTCGAAGCCGAAGCCCATCAATACCTCGAAGAAAAGGGTCGCCAAGTTTTTTAGATAAACGTAGAATTACTAGGTATTGACGCGTTTATAAAAATATATCAATGCTTTAATATCAATTGAATACATATTATTATATTGTTTTCAAGCTTATATCCTATAATTATATCTTATATCCGCACTTTGAATATTCACATTTAAATTATCGCTTATTTTACATTAATAATTTTTTTGTTAAAATCATATTATTTTATTAAAGGATATTATTTAAAGCTTATTCAATTTGTTTTATTTTATTTTATTTTTGTTTATTTTCTAGAAATTTTATGTTAACTTAATTATTGAACATTCATTATGGGTATGAAATGATTATTCGATTGAATATAACTTATACTGTATTGTTTGAGCAATGAGTGAATGTGTTGCAGAATGAGTATTGTTTTACTAACAAATGCTTATAACTAACACAGCATTTATTAACATTATCCTAATATAGTGCTCGTAAGCGGCCCGTGCCGTATCGCAGAAGTTCGCCAGCTTTTAGCTCTAACTCATCTTCGTATTCTTCTCGTTCGACTTATAGAAGTAGATCAAGTTCTATGTCTATTGCTTCATCAAATTCTTTAAAAAAATAATACTAACGCTTTTACTTAGATTTACTCAATTCTGTGCATAATTATGTATTTATTAATCCATTTCAATTTCATATTTCTTTATTTTAGAGGATAAATAGTTTAGTTGTCAGGTTTAATGTAAATAACGGTAAATGTACGTATTTTTGAAAATAGTAAAATGTAAGTGAAAAGTAAAAGTGATTTATATTTAATTTTTGAGAATCCAATTAATAATAAGTAATAAAGTGTGAATAGAAAAATTTTGCTTACATTAACAATAATTAATCAATGCAATTATGGCAGTAATTTAAATTAAGCTGTATTGACATGAAAAATATTACAATTATTTAACATATTTAATGAATTGTTTTAAGGTTTGGTAAAATTTCGCTTGTGTTACATTTTGTGGGACAGTGTTGTAATTAATTACTCATTAAAGATTAGAAAATAAAAAATGTGTAATATTAAGTTTTGTGGAAATAGTTTGTTGATTACTTTAGTTTGAATTACCGATAAATTGAGTTCAATAACAAACGGATTTTAAAAAAGCTAAGCTTATTTTCATCTATTAACGTAACTTAATTGTTTCTTGGTTTTTACTCGATTTTTTAAATAATTTTTTATATCAATCGTTTTTGAATATATAAACATAAAATTAAAATCAATTCAATTTACAGAATAATGAATGCGTTAGTTATTCTTAATTTTGGAATATAATATTCTAAACGTTATTAAATGCAACTGTGTTTAGTATAATAGCAGAAAACAATATATAAAAGTATATACAAGAATAGTTAAACATAATATTTAAGAATGTATATAAATCAGGCGACTAAACAACAATCAATGGCCACAATATTTGTTACAATTTAATGTTATGCGCTTTATCTTTATGAATATTTAAGGTATGTTTCCACGAAAATTGTCGCTGACAGACATCACATTCGTATTTATGTCGAAAATAGTTATGAATTTGCATGTGTCGCTGCAAATTACGTTTTGCAGTGAATCCTTGATGACATATGTGACACTGAAAACGCTGTCTCGTCATAAATGATTGACTCTGTACTTTAGAATGAAGTGACTTCTTTGCTGTCGCAGTTCTGTGCCTGTTTTTGTTCTCTGTAACGATTAAAATGTATTTCAATCAATTCAACGGTCATTATATGTTAATTAGACGATACGAAAAATTAGTATGCAGTACAGTACAGTTAGATTTTAAATAAATACAAAATATAGCAAATATACAGTATAGATATATATTCAGTAGAGCTTTATTAAATAATAATATAACCTTACATTAAATTAATTTAAAATTTCATTTATATAAATCCTTGAAATTTGATATCAGTCACTGGTATTCATAACATTTAATTTATAAATTTCACAATTATAAGCTTATTTATAGTATTAATAGTTAATTTTGGCAACTGTGAGCAATTGTGCTTAAATTCGAAGCAATTATAGTATTTATTTTGAAAAACTAATGGCACTTATATGGGCAGTGCGCTTATGTCGATGAAAGTTATCTTTCCACGCGAAACATTTTCCACACGTATCACAAACATAGCGATTACGTTGCTGTAAATGTATTTGTGTGTGCCTTTTCATATTACCCTTTTCAGAAAATGTTTTCATACATATGGGGCAATGATAAGGTCGTCTGCCACTAACTGATAGTGAAGCTACTGATAGTGTTGAACATCCCTCTGATTGAAACGATAATGTGGACAATTCACTGTTTGCCGAAGAATGAAGTGAATGAAGAGATTGACCAAATTGCTCTAAAAATGTTAAGGATATGGTAATGAGCAGCTCTTTATTTACAAATAACCCATCATTGGTTGCAAACAACTCATTCTAACTTTTTTCATTGTTTCCACCATTTTTTACAAAACCAATTAAGTTTAAAAATTAATTTATCTATTATTTCGGTAATCTATTGAAATAAACACAATCATAATTGCTAAGCGAATTTTTTTAAGATGCAAAACACCTTAAAATATTTGAATCGCATATTAATTGAGCAAACAAACTGCATTAAATTATGATAAATTGGTTATTAGCGAACACCAAAGTATATACACTTAAATTTTCAACATTTTTCAACATCAAAAAACCATAAAACTAAATTATAAAATGTTAATAATAATGGAAAGCTTTAATTCAAAATAAAAACTAAATAACACTAAGATGAATATTTTATAATAATAAGTTTAGAATTGTCATTATATTTAACAAAATGAAAAAAGATTCGATCCTACCATGTGATGACTGAGATCGAGATGTGGGCGAAGAATTACTAGTGCCTGGAATTGACTGAAGACCACTTGTGTCATAAGTTAATAAACTGGATGCTGTGGTGACAAGTGTTGAGTGATTATGCGACACATCCGTGTGTCCCTCATGTGTAAGAGAATGTGATGATATGCCTGAAGACATTTGTGATATAAGACCAATCGGTTCTTCGTATAGTAAAGGTTTTACATCTATATTTATTAGCAAAAACAAATTAAGGAGAATAATGACAATTCATATTAAATACCATCGGCTCCAACAGCTGTTAAGTGATGAGTATTTGATGAGTATTGGTGAACACTATTATTACTTTCTTGCGTCTAAATCATGAATAAGTTATATTGCTTATTATAATATAGGATCTATAACAGGGAAATAAAGACAAAATTAAACTTACATCTCCGGTGATCATTGATTGTTCAAGAAGTCTTGAAGGCTCTATATCTCCCTCAGAAGCGCCAATACTTTCAGTATAATTTCTAGAACTGCTCACATCAGTAGGCGTACCAATTAGTGATCGATTGTTTTCTTCTCCGTCAGAATATTCACTGGTTTCAGAGGAATCGAGTTTATCGCCAGCGATATCATCTTCGTCTTCATTATTAGGTTCACTATTTTTCATACAGTCCTCATTCGAGCATTTGCGACGTCGACGCCTTCTTTTCCTCGCTTTGGTAATACGTGTGCCATGAATGCCAGCGCATTCGTGATCTTTATTGTCTTCGATATCGATAAGACCCTTAATCTGAAGCGATTCACCATTTTTAATGACAGATTCCAGTTGTTCCTGCGATACCGTCACTTCTCCGCGATAAATGAATTCCATAATAGCTTTGAGATCACTGACTGGCGTATCCTTTAGTATCACTATTGGATAGTAATGATAATTTGTTGGAATATTGTCGAAAACAGTCTTAAAGTATGGCGAAACAGCAGACAGAAGCATACGATGAGCTCTTATGGTTCCGTCGCAACACATAAGCGTCACGTCTGTCATCGAGTCGTCCTTAAACATTCTGTCAAACATTTCAATCATATCTGACTGATAATTCTTACGTCGCAAACAATACGCCTGCGAGTCAGCCATTGAACGAATTATGTCCGAACGATAATCTATATTATATTAGATAATTGTATTTCAATATTCAACAATTAGTTAATTATATTAAATTCATTTTAATTCAATTGATTTGAATGGTTTCCATTCATTTCACTCACGTTTTACTTGATTACGTTTAAGTACGTAATAAACGAGCATAAAATAAATGATATTTTACACTTGAATACGAATTGAGGTGATATTTAAACGAAATAAACAATTAAATAGTTTGAATTTGACAATCAATATATCTATATCAACATAAACATATAAACCATAATCTATTGTTTGCTTCCAAAATACATTCGTTCACAAACTACGCTTATATATAGATATATCACATCAAAAACATTACTAACTTCAGCCAAAACGCAAACATAAAAATTTAGACGTTTAAAATTATTCCTTTAAATTTGATCAAAAGTTTTGTATGATTGAATAAGTATTTTTCTTACAAACAAAGAGTAAATTATAAGTTAATTAAATTTTTACGATTTTAGTAATCACAGAAATGTTTCAAATAAAAGCCTAACATTTGCCCCTTTCCCTCATTTAATTTGCGTAATTTATTTCTTTTATTAGTTATCTATTCATCCAAATGTACACATTTAATTAATTTGGTTTATTCAATAAGATTTAACAAATCTGTTTTTAATAATTTCATCAAATTTAGTGATGTTTATGTGCTTTATTTAATTCATTTATGAATTTATACATTCATTTAGTTATAAAGTGATGGTTTGTTGCATTTCATAAAACATATGTAAACATAAGCACTTAACTATTATTTATTACACCAAAAAATGACTGATATGTAAGTAACGCTTAAATCTTTACTTTATTAAATGTTTTAATTTTACAATATGTTAATGTTTAGCTCAAACAGAAATCGAGGAATATATGGATCACAATACGACAGATTTGTTGAACGTAACGACGATTCAACGCTTTCTCGTGTCCAACAACAGTATTGGGAAACAAAACAAACATTTCTTCGAAAATTAAAACGTAAAGAAGATGATTGCATTGTTGCTAGCGATGCTGAACTCGATTCCAAACTTGAGGCAAGTAATAAAGCATTTAATTATCATATAATTTTTGATTTTATCATTTATTATAATACATTAATTAAATGATTATAATAAATAGTTATTTCGATCAATCGATGACTCGTGTTTGCAGTTAATAATGGTATTGGAGAGCTATCAGGACAGAATCTGCGGTCTCGCACACGATGAGAGTTCTTGTGGCAAATTTTTAAAAGAATGTGGTAAAGTGGATAAAACACGTGCCGGCAAAATGATGACAGCGTCCGGCAAAACGCTTTGCTATTCGGCGCAACAACGTATTCATTTGCGCAATCCATTGGTCAGACTCTACCAAGAAGTGGAAACATTCCAATACAGAGCAGTTGCTGACACATTGATCACTATAAATAAGATGGAAAAGGCTCGAACTGGTTATCGCGCGGCATTACTTTGGATGAAAGACGCGTCGCAACAGTTAGATCCCGACACCTATAAACAATTGGACAAATTTCGCAAAGTTCAGAGTCACGTTCGCCGCACTAAAGCCAGATTTGATAAGTTTAAATTGGATACGCTTCAGAAAGTGGATCTATTGAGCGCATCGCGATGTAATATGTATAGCCATGCGTTGGTTGCCTATCAAACCGCTTTATTACAGTTTTGGGAGAAGACATCGAAGACAATGAGTGCTGTCGCTGACAGTTTCAAAGGCTATCAGTATTACGAATTTACTATGTTGAAAGAGCTCTCCGAAACCAGTAAAAAACTGGCCGAAGATAATCCTAATTATGATGATATTATTAAAATTTTTCACGACACTGAAGAAGAAGAGGATAAAGATAGGCTTATATTCTTTGAAGCTGATTATCGCGATGACGACGATAGGAAAGTTAAAAAAGAACCGAATTTCAAAAAGACTCAAAACATAGCAAAGCGACCAAATTTAGCTAACAATAAACCAAAGCCAGTAAATAAATCTATAGATAATACGATATCGGAACAAAAAAAAGATGCTTTACTTGATCTAACATTTGATACCAAAGCAGCAGAGAATAAGACAACTGAAGGAAAAAAAGATAAAGCGGTTGAAACGCATTCCAATATAAATAAAACCAAAGACATACTAACCTCCAGTGATGTTGAATTGGATGATTTAACAATACTGAATGAAATATTAAACGCACCGACGACACCACCAATCGATGCTAATTACGCATTGTCTGGAATGTCGGCATCGAAATCGGAATTATTTATGATGCCGAGTCAGCTTTTAGATTTAGATCATTCATTCACCAGTTTATATCTTAATCCAGTCAATAATTCTATTACAAAAAATGTTGAAAAGCCACCAATGAATACTGAAGCGGATAAAGTATGTCCAATATTTTAATCTCTTTATTATTAAGCGTATGTACAAATTATAAGCTTACATTATCCATTTTGCGATGTCAGACCAATAAAAACAATCTTTAATTCTTTTTTTAAATAGTAAACTTATTAATTCCATTGTACACAACTTTTAATTTAAATAATCTGTTAAATTTTATGTTTTTCTAAACTTTTCAGATTAATGTTTCATATTTGCCAAACCTTTCAATTATTAATCCTATTATTCCAAACTCGCTTTAAGTGGAATATTTAATATATGTTTAATTTAATAGGCATTGAATTCTAAAAAGAAGGACATATCTTCGTGGTTTAATCTGTTTGCAGATTTGGATCCATTGGCTAATCCTGACGCTATCGGCAAAAAGTCCAACGAAGCCGATGATCGCAATTGTTAAAAACAAACGATAATGTTATTGCTTTTTACATTTCATTTATGTAGTAATGTGTTATTTAATATTGTAATTTTATCCGGTTTTAAAATTAAGAGCTAATTAATTTATATTTAAAGTTAACCTTATATTTGTTTAGAATATTTGCACAAATTGTCAAAAAACTAGTCATAAGTTATCGAATTTTGGTAATAATATTTCAAAAGTTTTTATGAATCAAATTAAAAATTAATAAAAAGAATTACATTCCTTGTGTTTAATGGAAAAATATTTTTGAATATTGTTTGTTTAAAATTGATTTATTAATTGTTTAATACTTATTTATATGCGAATCTTAACTTTACATATACTTTTTTTCCCATTTATAACATTAATTAAATGTTTTAATAAACGTTTGTTTTATTTATTGTTCTTTTAAATATACTTTTATGACAATTAAATATTATTTACGTAATAATTGTAATTATTTGTTTTCAATAGACGTCTAAAATTAAAGCAATTATGCTTTCCGTTGCATGCAAAAAATGGGTAAAACTGGAAATGGGAAAACCTTCTCTTAACGTATTTTGCCGTTATATCTGATCCAGTGATTTTCTATCTATTCCTGTTATTCCTGTATTAGGCCATTGAGAATGCATTGGATTGCGTAATGAGCATTAACACGCATAACGCAGTCGCGTATGCAATTTGTAGTATACTATGTACTAACTCAGTCGCGTAGACAGCAATAGACAGAAAATCTATGATCTAATCAGAACTAAAGTAAAATAATGCTTTTTGATATGCCGTTTTGCGTGAGATGTCACCACTAGACTCACAACGATTTATACTATAAACTGAAATTGAATTTAACTCATAATTATATATATTATTGTTATTGTTATTGAAATCTCAACAATAATAATTAATGGCTGCGTATTCCAACGATAAGTTAAATCTTGAAAATGATATAAAGCGTGCCATAGAATTGTTGGATAAATTACAGCGAACTGAATACAACACATGGATCTCAAGGTAAATCAAACGCAATAACACATACTGTATGCATAACGTTAATAATGATGATAATGTATACGTATTGGCAGTGACATTCCAATCCATAAATTATCTGCACTTCAAAAAGTGTTGGAAAGTGATTTCTTCAATGCAGTTCGAGAAGTGTACGAACGAGTGTACGAAACGGTAGACATAACGGGCAGTCCAGACATCCGCGCGTCAGCAACAGCTAAGGCAACGGTCGCAGTGTTCGCCGCATCCGAAGGTCACGCACATCCGCGTATCGTAGAACTGCCCAAAACAGAAGAAGGCTTAGGATTCAATGTGATGGGTGGTCGCGAACAAAACTCTCCAATTTATATTTCGCGAATAATCCCCGGAGGAGTGGCTGACAGACACGGAGCGCTTAAAAGAGGCGATCAATTGATATCAGTTAATGGCGTTAACGTTGAGGGAGAGAATCACGAAAAGGCTGTGGAACTGTTGAAAGCAGCGATCGGTAAAGTAGTACTCGTTGTCAGATATACGCCTAAGGTTTTGGAGGAAATGGAGCTCCGTTTCGATAAACAAAGGCAGTTAAGAAGAAAACAGAATCAATGAATAATAATAAGTTACAGTAATGAATCGTTTTGAAACCAAAATTGTTTTTATTAACATTTCTAATATACTAATGGATTAATTTCCAATTCGATGGATGATTATATGCGAGAAATATTGGACAATGAAGTAATAGCGACGGACTTCTGCCTGTTTTTTATATAAATATATATTTTTGATTTTGTTTTGAGACATTTTGTAATTATGTTTAAGGAAGTCTACATCATATACAGTATACTAAATGTACAAATAATAGAAATAACTGTACAGACTTTGAATGTTTTTTAGGGTTATGAAAATGTCACAGAAAAACGTTATTTAATGGTCACATAATTTTAATTTTATAGTTCAAAAATTTTAGCATCAATTCATTAGACTTCTTTAAACACACAATTAGCACAATAAATATCTTTTTTTAAACTTATAAATTATTAATTAAATGAATAGTTGGATACCTTCATCATTAGTTATTTCTATCCATTGTTTGAGCCATATTATCATTTCTTCATTGCTTAAACCCAAAGGATTTAAACCTCGTATAAAGCAGGCCTTAAGCAATCATATTTTATTTAAATTTAATAATTAATTAAATAAATAAAAAAAGATAAAATAAATAAACCTTTCTAATTTGATCGTGAGTTAAATTGAAAGACTCGCGAACTATTGCTAAGTCCATGTGTTTTACTTCAGTAATGTGCCTGAAAAGTCGAAATCGTTTTAATATAATCGCATTTAGACCATGCATTCGACATAAACTTTTCTATAGAAACATTTTTATATTATAGGCTAAATTTTTAGTTATTTATTAAGAATTATATTATACCCGTATTACATAACAAACTACGACATGTAGCTATAGTGTGAGAATTTTTTCTTCAAAATCCTTGAGTATTAATCATCAAATTTTATAATTATATATAACTATATTTTTATTATGCAACTATTAAATGACTTTTAATGACTTATTAGTAAACATTGATTACATAATTCTAATACGTTTTTGTAGGCATATTAATCTGTTGCTATTCGTTTACATAAACAGCTGGTATAATCAATTATTGTTTTATTTTATAGCGACACGTAATTAATACGTACATGTCGAAAGCAATTTTTTATATTTTCTAAAATTATGTTCCTCTCACACTATAGCGACATGTCGTTGTTTGTTAGGTAATACGGTATTCATTATTTTAAAGTTCAATTATATAAAAGTGCGGTACAAATGATTACCATATGTGATGCCGATAGATATTGAATACCGTAAGGCTTTTCTCGAAATAATTGCTTAATATCTAATATTTCACTGACTGTAGGATGCGTTCCGCTTCCAATTTTATCAAAAACTAATCTACACTTATGTTGCATATCGTTATCATTAGAGACTAGAGATAGTTTACGCTGAAGATGTCGAAACACCGGTTCGTAATAGTGAAGTCTTTTTCGGTGATCTATTAGCTGAAACTCGGTTTTTTGGCTTATATTCCAATAGTGAGACGATAAAAGTTGTTTTGGATACTTGTAAGCCAATGGAAACACAATATATTGGGCAAAAGGTAACGCTGATAGAAATACTGTGGGAATAACTCTCATCATCTCTTTGGGCAGTTGAGTGTATAACATCAATTCGTCGTAACTTAATTCAGACAACGTTTTACCAGTGGCCATGTCTTTTGTTAAATAAATAAATCTTCCCATGTCTTTAATTAAATCCTTTGTGCCTATTAATAAAACATGACGTTCTCAAAAATTTTATAATACGCGTAAAATAAATATTCAAATAAAAGTTTGATAAATAAAGCAAGTTTTATAATAATATATATTTGCTCAAACATACCAACAGAGAAAACTTGGTAAACTCTGAATGCGGATGGAAATCGTTTTTCAAGAACTCTTTCGTACCTTTCCATATAATTCATGAATTTGTTGGTCACAAAACTAACCAAACTTTTACTTATTTTCGCTTTGCGTACAGTTTTTCGGTCAGACATACAACGTATCGATTGCTTATAGCACAGCATGGTTTTCATGGTTTTCGTGGTTTTCACTTTATTTCAAAATGTTTAATTATCTAAAATATTATTATATAAATTTTGTTGATTCAAATGAACATATTATGCAATATTGACCGGCAGTTAACGTTAAACAAGCTTTTAACGTTTTGTTTATAATATGCGTTATTAATGATTATATAAACACATGATTGTACGCATGCGCACTCGAACTGCATACTAATATTTAGCTGCGAATATTTTAGCGCAAACACGACAATAAAACAGTTTCGCATACAGTATTACAAAATGGTTTCAAAAATAATGAGTAAAATACGTGTTAAAACTTTGAGATTAAACGAAAATCTGCTGATGTCGAAGAATAATGGCATACATGTGTTGCCAAAGCTGTTTGAAAATATGGTTTTCGGTGGAAAATCGCATGAATTGGATGATTTGAATAAAATAATGTTTGAATTGACGCATTGGTCTCATCGACTCTTCCCATCAATATCTTTCGACCAATTTCTAGAAAAAGTGGAACTTTTGAATAAAAAAGCGCTGAAAACATTTGTGAATAAAATACGATACGATTTGCCACTTAATTTAGATCCAGACGAGTGTATTGTTAATGACGACAGCGATAACGATAACGAACACCAAATGAATGATATGGACAATAATGAACGAAATACAGATAAGAATAGCAATGATTTGTTTGATTCGATTATTAAGAGACGAAACAATTTGACTGAAACTGACCATAATATTGATGAACGTGTACTCAATTCAAATGAAAACAATGATTTTAATGAAATCGATTATGATATCGATAGCGAACATGAAGATAATGATAATGTCAGTGAAAATGAAGAAGTAGTTAATACTAGAAAAAGAAATAAGAAAACGATTCTAAACTATGAAAGCGATAACGAAGAACAAGATGTAATTGCAAATAAAGTTATTGAGAATATTCGTAATTATGATGTCAGCAGTGATGATAATAATGAAGATGAAGAAGTATTGAATACTAAAGTTAGAAATAAGAAAATGATTCTAAATGATGAAAGCGATAATGAAGAACAAGATGTAATTGCAAATAAAGTTGTTGAGAATAATGAGGATGTATTGAGTATTAGAGTAAAAAATAAAAAACGAAAAATAATTCTAAACAATGACAGCGATAATGAAGAACAAGATTTGATTAAAAACAAAAATAATTATGATGTCAGCAGTGATGTTAATGACAATGAAGATGAGGAAGTATTGCATACTAGAGTAATAAATAAGAAATCGATTCTAAACGATAGCGATAACGAAGAGTGTGAACAAGCGATGGACATTAATCAATAGAATTGTGATTATATTGCATGAGAATTTTATATTTACATTTTAATACAGTACATTACATTAAAAGTTGTTTTAACTGAAAGAATACATTCTTAACACAACAGTTTTTATCCAAAATCAAAACTATTATTTTTAATCAAATCTTGCAGTATCTCTCGGGTATAATCTGTTATACGGGAAGTAAATTATTTTAAATTCATTATTAACAAAATCTATTTCTAATGTGTTGACTGCAGAATGAAAGAATTGACGTCTCTTTCCAAACGTATCAATGATTTTTTAAAAAACGATTTTTAATCTTTCAAAGATCAATTAACACAAACAAAACAAAAAAAAAGTTAACATAATTACACATATTTATCACATATGGTTATAAATAATTTTATAATAATTATTAAAAATAATTTTTTAATTTTTAAAATGCTCAAACAAGAGAATAAAAGTGGCCATAAATCTATGGTTTAAAAAATTAGATGATTGATAATAAAAGAAATAATGTATCATTAAAAATAGATCTTGAGTCACAAAGTGTGAGATTTTAGCCGTTTAAACAACAAAAAATCTTCTCAATAAAGTCTACTACAGTGTAACAGTCAACAATTATTTATAAATATAAGAAAATTAGTTTTTCACTATTATGAGAGCAGATGTTTACAAATGTTTTGATTATACTGAAAGGGTTTACATAAAATAGTTTTATGCATTGATCTAACAATTACTATCATTAAAATTGTGATCATTAGACGGTTGACTACTTAAACGAATCACATGCTGATTATTTGCATTTTGATCGCGCGTTTGTTGGTTCAATTGTTTCATTTTAATAATGTTTAGCTGTGAAAGCGCGTTCGCTTCCCACTGTTTGCGAACTCTAATAACGTAATAAAACAATAAAATAAGTACAGTGAAAGTGAGTAAAGAGATCGCTAGTATAGTCCAATATAGCGGATAATGAATTATAGTGTCGTCATAACACTTCACTATAAACTCGTCGCACAAACCAAAAGTGACGAATATAGCTAATACTAGATTAACCACGCAAACAACAGTCAATACTCCAAATATGATGTACCACTTTCGGTCTGTTAGTATAATAATGGCCATATTTTTAAATAATTAACACTCTATTTCATAAATCAATAACAATCGCGTACACACTTGAAGGGCACTCCAAGTTTCCAGGCTTACAATTATTGTGTTTGAGCATCGCTAAAATATAGTACAAATTGTGTTTGCTTTGGAAACATAGAGATTATTTCTATAGTTGTTATCCTAAACCTAATATATTATATGCGTAAATATTTTATTTTATTAATTTGAAATCATTAGAGCAAAGAATAAATAGTTTACATACTTTTAACTGTATGTATATTAAATAATTTAGGAGTGATGCGAATGCGCCGATGGAGCGCTTGGCATCACTGTAATCAAGTGTTGGTGTTGTGGGTAATTGGGAAAAGTTTGATTATTAGTGGGTTCCATCAAATACAATGTTTGTATGACTATGTAGATGTATAGCGTTATATATTTGCGCTTTTTCTCAAAAAATTTCAAAATATGCGAACATTTATTCTTGAAAAATTGTTCAAATGTTCTTTTATTTTTTAATTAAATTTGGTTGTTATTAATAATCTTGATCACACATAAATTTTCACAAATACTAAATATGTCTTAAATATTCTTTTGCCAAGAAATATGCAAATATACATATTCTTTTTATAAATACTTTTAAATATGCTTTTTATTCCTTTATCATCTTTTACATGGAAATCTATCTTTACAGTATTAATGATACTAGTTTTTAGAATGAAAAACTTGATAATTGTGGAATATTTTGCTTTTTCAAAAAATTGTATTGCCTAAAACTTCTCGAATAGAGTAATAAAATAGTGACTTCAGACTAATTTAATTAACATTTAGTAGTCATAAATACAAAAATTAATAAATTTTTATTACTAACTTTTTTAGTTTTAAATTAAGAAAGAAAATCGCTGCAAATACTTTTCATTATTGAAACGAGTTAATTTATTATTTATATAATTACTAATTAAGTATTAATATTCCACCAAAAAAATTATTAATTACTCTAAAAAAATGGGAATCATGTCACGCGTGATAACGCACACAATTAATAAATTGTATATCAACCTTGATTCCTATTTAGAAAACTAGTGGAGAAATTACTTTTATGGTACTCCTATATCATCAAAGTGAGAACTAATCATAAGTTATAAACACGAGAGTTATATTTCGATGTTAAGAGCAGACTCTCAGTATTAACGATAAATAACTTTACAATACATTAATCTTGCGGTTGTTTTTGGGAGCAAACTCTTTCCGAATATACTGAAAATAGCATTTTTGTATTTACGCATAAAGAAATAAACGTTTAGTTTTACGCGTATAATTTTTGAAGTATGAAGTGTTTTACGTAAAACTTATTAAAAAGTTATTAACATATTTTTTCATAAGTTTATTTCATGCATTCCTCGTTCACTTGGCATTTAACATAAACTACACTTCAAAGTGAGTAAAAGCGATGTTATTTTTGTTATTTCAAAAGAAATAGTTTTAAAATCAAATAAATAAATATTCTTAATTTGCAGCTTATGTTTAGAAAAATAAACGAAAAATTTGATGGAATCTGTGTGCAAGTTTTATGATTATGTTATAAATGTTAATTAAAAATAATTTTCTAAATCCTTAATCGGCTTTGAAATAAAATGGATTATAAACTTTTAAACATATGCATACTGAAGTGCCAACACATTTCTTTGAAATATCTCAACATTTATACTGATTAAGGCATACTTTTTTGAACAACTTATCATTTAGTTTAACAGTGTATAAACCATCATAAATAAGATTTAGTCCAATGAATCGTACATTTGATGGTCTGGTGATGGCATTGCCATTCTTTATGTGTTTCTCAATATTCGGTGTCTGTAACGTAATTGCGGGCATAGTAGTGATAGAGATGGCGTACAGACAACGCGATACGTTATATCCTAATAATTCATATTCACATAAATATTCTAATAAACAAATTGGAATACTTTTGGATCCGTTAAAAATAATTGGTCCCATATTACTAACAACGGGTGTAGTTTTAATGATTATTGGTTTGGTATTAAGTGTAATCGCATATAAGTCGGTTCACGAAAATCAGAGAACTTTGGACCAAACTGTGCCAAAAAAGATTATCGAACGCCAAAACAAAAAAATGGGCACATTTTACGAATTATTACCATTTGGTTTGAAATTATCTGTACCGAGAGATAGAGCCAAAAGAGTTAAGTTTAACAACAACTGCGAAGAAGAGAGCACTACAACTACAACTTCGAGCAAATGTATGGTAACCACCACTGCTATTATTCAATCACCAATCGATGATATTAAGCAAGAAATGTCAAAAAATATAGTGCATAACAATCAATATGGGAGAAACAAAGGTCAGAATAAAGATAATGATAACGAGAGCCAACTTTTGCCAAACATTAATAAATGTTTGTTTCTTAATAAAGAATATAATATTGAATATATTACGAGCAAACATGAGTTTTTATAAATCTTGATTTTTCTATATACGGTATAATGAATTATTAAATCAGTAAAATTAATTGTCTGTGAAATATCATTAAGATTATATAAATAATAACTACTAAATATTATTACTTTTTCTTTTATTACTTTTGCTTTGTTAATCAGTTTTTAGTTAAAAAACAATTTTAAATAACATACAATTTTTATATTTAATAACCGAGAAAAGTGTAATTTATAATTTTAAAAACTAATCTACAAATAAATTAATCGTATTCGTTATAAATACTTCCAATGGAAAATTTATAAAAATTTCATAATTTTCTTCACTAAATTCTGATACTATTATAATTAATGGAATTTGTTTCTAAATAGGAAATCTTGAGTGAATGACAATTTTTTAATAAAGCTTCTAATCTCGAAATGATTGCCAAAATTGATTCGACAAAAATGATCGTAAGGAAAATACAAACTAATATTTTATCACAGATAAAGATCTAGTATTTGTGAAAAAAAACAAATGTTTTTGAATATAAAAACAAAAAGAATATATGATTTTCCATGAATGAAATGTAAACTTATATACATTTTATATTTTGATTAGAAAATAATAATATCCTATATATTTTATTCAATACACTATTATAAATTTCATTTAAACATTTTATACTTAATTTTATAATATTTAACAGTTTTATTCCAAAGCGCATATATTGTGCTGATATCGCTGTCTGGATGACCAAACAACGGTGGCATTGATAGCATTTCTTTTCGTTCCAGCCATGTCTCTATTTCATTGTCCCCAATCGCCAGTTTGGGATTGAAATCGATGTGATTAATGCCAATATGTCGCGCAAGTATTCCCGATATATGAACGTCATCGACCCAGAAAAACGGAAATTGTCGTGAACTTAAGTATAATTTAAATGCAACGTCAGGTGACATAAGGATTCCCCATCCGGAACAATATGGGGGATAATACTTCTCTGGATATTCCTAATTTTAATTAGTGATTCATAAAAGTTAAAAGTTCAACAAATATATTGACTCTTTATCTAAATTGTTAAAATGTTTTCAACTCTAACATTAATAACATTTTAACTCCAGTTAACTATGAAACATTTAAGAAACTCACGAAAATAAATATTTATAACGTTATAAATAATAGAGTAATAACCTTTCAACTCGGATATAATTCGATTATAGTTACAAACATAAACCTATTACATATAACAATCAAAATAATGCATACCTGAAAAGTGACTCTCCATTTACTTCTCTGACTCCTCTTCGGATAAGGATTGCGTATAACATAACAATTCATTAAATTTTTCGGTGGATAATTATTGCCAAACGTTCCCTTCAAATAGATTATCAATTGAAAAATGTCAACAAATATGTCGTCATCGGTTTTGAACACGTATTTGGCGTTTTGGCAGTAGTAAACCACCCATTTTAGACCCATTATATGCTTATATGTGAGATTACGATAGCTATCAATAAAGTTTCCCTGAACCATATCGTGATACTGCTGCTGCTCTTTCATTAGTTTATTTTGTACGGTTCGGTCTTCCACTTGACCCACAAGAAACACAACTCGCATCTTATTATATTTCATGTTCTGTTCGTTACCCCATGTCGATCGAATGGCCACCCGTTTCTTAAAGTTATTGGGAGCGCTGTGAACGAACACCACTAAAAATAAATCTGTTTTGTTGCGCAAATCGATTTCGCATCGTTTGCTATTTATTGTGAAATGAAAGTTTGTCATATTAACAAGTGTTGAGTAGTCGTCTGAGCCTAAACTGGATATATCGTACGGATTCGATGTCCAGTCAATTACTTGTATTTTGTAGTTTTGCGTTTTATTTGGTTTTCGAGTATCATTAATAAGCCAATAGATATTTACAAATACAATATTAATTAAAACAATCAAAAGTAAAAATCCAAATAGAAAAGTCTTCATTAGTTTTGTCATGGATTACGTGTCAATATTTATTTACATCTTTTTTTGCATTCACATCTATAATGAAACAAAAATTTACTCATTTTATAATTTTTAACAAAGTTTGCTCGTAATGCGCCAAATTTTCATTAATCAGATAAATGCTATTTACAGTATATTTGTGAGTCAACACAAATTGTGACATTACTCAAACATTTAAACTAAAGCATTATGTAAATAAATATCATATATTGATTGGAAATATTAAAAATAGATTTACACAAACCTAATAATCAGATTTGCATTAAGAGCTAACGAATCAGCGGAAGAAGTGGTGATAACAAAATGAATCACTAGATTCATCCGATAATTGGCACTACATATTGATTTCTAGCGAAACACTCACTATAATGTGGTTAAAGCAATAATTCACTTGAATTACAAGTAATTATTGATTCAAAGCTAATCATTACTTTTTTGTCACTAAAATCTAAATGAGAAATAAGAGCTGACGAACTATTTTGGTCCCATTTATTAACAGCTATTTCCCAAAAAAATAAATGAATTATTTATGTGTCACAGATGTGTGCAATGAAAAGTTACAAACATTAGAAAGTATTAAAATATCAAAAACGTACTTTTCGTTATATAAATATCGAAATCAAACATATTGTGCCCTCTATTCTGTTCAATGCAGAGCAGAGTTTTCGCGGCTATTCCTTCAAACGCAGAGCAATGTTAAGCAGAGGAACAGTGGGCATGACGTACAACATTTCAATGCTTTGGGCGGAATAGCGATGTGTTGTGTGATGCAGAGCAATGTTAAGCATAAGGGGAACAGTGGGCGTGGCATTAATTGAACATTTCTATGCATTGAAAACTGTTTGATCGAAATGTTTGACAAATATTTAGAACTGCGACGAACTTTGTGCGTGAAATCGGATTAATCAAGATTTTTTTAAAAATGTTTTGTGCATTATTTTACGTGAAATAATAATTATAAAACCATAAGAATGTTAATGATTTGGCGATTTGGATGAACACAACCATTGAATAAAATCAAATTTGTTTTTAAAAACAAACGAAAATCTACATTCGTATGTGAGATATGGTTGTAACTCATGAGTGCGGAGATAACCATGCGATGCAATATCAACAACACTCGCAACACACCGATCACTACATTATTCGAAAAGTTAACTCAACCAACGCTAAGAAAATCGCGCTTACACTCATTATTACTCTAATCGTTTATCACGGAATACTTCACTTAAGTTACGGTAAACATGTTTTTGTGCCATTATATCTAAAAGTATCTGAAATAATAACATTAATGTGCGATAATAGGAATCAAATCATGCAAATGGTTATTAAGTGATGGAAATTTTCATGGATTTGGAAGATATCGGGTTTGGCAGCCGTACGGATGTATGCTTCACACGTATACCAAAATGTATTGAAACATTATAATGGTTTATTGACATTAATTGTAAATTTTAATTGATTTAATTTGAACACAGAGACACGCGAATGTGTATGCGATACATAGCGTATTGGGGCGGACAGAACACAATCGTGTTTTTGGGTGATTCAAGAGTTAGACAATTATACAATGCTTTCGTTAAGATAACCAGTTCTAATGACGACCCAATCAATACTGATTTAGTGCATCACGATTTGACGTATAAACAGCGAGATTTACGTTTAGACGTCCAGTTCTTATGGCATCCAGTGGTTAACCAAACAATGATCAATGTGTTTAAGCAATGGATGGAAAGTTCTTTGCGTCCAAATTTGATTGTTATGGGAAGCGCGAGTTGGAGTATAAAAGCGAGTAATGCTAGCGATCAGGCTTTGGTTTATTACCGTAAAAATTTAACTGTTTTATTGCCATACATGGATGAGTTAAGCGACACAACGCAGATATTATGGGCATTACAAGACCCTGTTGTACCCGAAAAACTAAAGAGTGACCGCATAATGATAACCAACGAACAAATAGATATGTATAATAAAGCTGCGATGGAAATACTTAAATATTCAAATAATAATAATGTTCACATATGGAGTTCTGCGCGTTTAGTATCGCAGGGATATAATAGCGAATCTGATATCGACAACAGCGATGGCCTCCATATGGCAGAGATTTCGCTTAATTATGCCATTCAAATATTGCTTAATATGTATTGTAATGATCAAATGAATTACAACGACGGAACGTGCTGTAGTGATCCCGAATCGGTAACAACCCTTCAGATTATAACGTTTGCTGTGTTTTTAATTTTCGTCAGTATCGCCACTGTTTTGATTTTGCACCGAAAATATTCCACTAAGAATTACAGACATTATATGCCCGTTAATGAGCACGAGATTTCTTCCGCAAACAAACAAATCAAATCCGATGTTAAATCGTATTACGAATTATTGATTTGTTTAGCAAAGCTCGGTTTAATAATGTCGTACTTTTATCTCTGTGATCGAACTAATTTTTTTATGAAAGAAAATAAATACTACACTCAGCCAAACTTTTTCTTACCAATCGCTTACGTGTTTGCGTTGGGATTGTTTTTTACGGAAGAATCGTCGCATACGATTGTGTTGCATCGCGACCAGACTAACGAGTGGAAGGGTTGGATGCAATTAGTGATATTAGCGTATCACTACACAGGTGCCAGTCAGGTGTTAACCATTTACATGCAAATTCGGCTTTTAGTCACTGCTTACTTGTTTCTCAGCGGATTTGGACATTTCACGTATTTCTGGCACACCGGAGATATTGGTTTTCAACGATTATGGAAGGTATCATTTTTTATCCTTTTTTTAAATTTTGTTAAAATTGTTTTTCAATTGTTTTTTAGGTTATTTTTCGAATGAATTTACTAGTGGTTTGTTTATGTTTATGTATGAACAGACCATATCAATTCTATTATTTTGTGCCATTAGTGTCGTATTGGTTTGTGTTTGTATACGCATTTTTTTGTGTTCTCCCACATGTCACTAGTATTACCGCTGATGGTAAGTGATTTTAACCATCCATTAAAATCTTGTTTTAAACTTTATTTAACGTTATTAGCATAAACCATTTTTTAGCTTTATTTTAATAATAGATTTAAAATTATGCTTTTAAATTGATATTTAATTAATAATAAATTATTTTGTTAACAGCAAACCCAATTCAATATTTATATATTGTATTGAAATTCGTTGCGCTGTTCAGTATTGTCACCATTCTCTATATGTCTGAAGTATTTTTCGAGAAAATATTTTTAACGCGTCCGTGGAAAGCATTGTTTGTAACAACTGATGATTCTATAAAGGAATGGTGGTTTAGATGGAAAATTGATCGATACGTAAGAATTTCGATTTAATTTCAGGTTTTATATGCATTTAAATTGATTACAGAGTGTTCCTGCGGGTATGCTTTTTGCGTTTGGTTATCATTTATTAAAACAACACCACATTCTCGATGACCACAATCACGGTTATCTATTTTCCAGAGGATTAGGTTTTATCTCAGCATTAGTTTCTTTTGTTGGCATTTTGGTATGAATAAACTGTTCATTTAAATTATAACTTAAACTTGTATTAATCTTTTGTTTTGTTTTATTAGTTGTATGTTATTTTTACGTTATTGTGCCGAAATAAATCTGAATGCAATGAAATACATCCGTATATCTCATTCATTCCGGTAAATGTTATTTTCCATATTAGGTTAATAATTTTATTTTTCGATTTTTTATTATATTTTATTAATTTTTATAATCTATTCTATATTTTATTAGATAGTTTCGTATATTATTTTACGAAACATCTCAGGCTTACTACGGGTACGTCACAGCACTTTTTTTGCGTGGATCGGAAATATATCATTAGAGGTATTTTTATAATTTAAATTTAAATAACTTTATTGTTTAAAATATTGTATTGTATTTAGCTTTTTATAAGCCAATATCATATATGGTTAGCGGCGGACACTCACGGAGTATTAGTGCTAATACCGAGTTATCCAGTTTTGAACGTAATCATCACATCATTCATATTTATATGTGTTGCGCACGAAATTCACGAATTAACGCATAAAATCGTTAAATATGCCATATCTTCTGATTGGAGATACACAACAAGAAATATAATCATATTCTTGTTGTTTCTCATTCCAATTGGAGTAAAGGATGGCATGTTTTAAATATAATTTACAAACTTTGTTTTAAAAAGTCATAAAGTCTGTGATATTTATTCGCTAATTATTAATTTATGTTTAGATAAATTTAAGTTATTCTGATGTTTAATTTAAAATGTATTTCAAAACGTTTTAATAAAAACTGAATAAATTAATATTGAAAAACTTTTATTGAAAAATTGAAAATTATTTTGAATTATTTTTAAAAAAATTAGAAGATGGTATTAAGCAAGAATTTGTCGAAAAATATAGTGCAATACAATCAATATGAGAGACATAAACGTCAGAATAAAGATATTGATAACGAGAGCCAACTTTTGCCAAACATTATATATAGAAAATGAACTCTCTATGAATGTGTCGTTCTTATTTGGTCTTCGGACCAAAATGTTTTTTTAAACAAAAATTCCACTTTTCAATACATTCTTGATTTTTTATGGTAGGGGTTCAACCCTGAGCAAAGCACCCCTTAGATAACAATGAATTTATATCATTGCTTGTTTTATATACAATACTTTAGATCTAATAATGAATCATAAATTAATCAAAAAAATAAAAAAATAGTAACCAAAGTTACAATTCCTTAGTGATTATCTAAACCTTTTTAACAATATTGCGATAAATTAGCATTTTCTTGCAGTTTTAGCTGACAATGCTATTATATAATCTTTTTTAATTGGTGTTCATTTGAATATTTAAACATAACGTAAAAAACTTATGGATAGAATGAATAAACCGAAACGACGTATATTTTTTGTTCGAACACAGAGCACACTACAGAAAGACCAAAGACTGTTAAGTTCACATCCAGTCTACCATATCGGACGTGTTTTATCCGTTATCGGTAGCGGTGTCATCACTTTTGGATTGCTATGTAAATTTATTTTCAAAGAAGCTACAAATCCCAATTCACTACCAGTGATAACGATTAGTGTTTCAGTTGTTGGTGGTGTCCTATTTTTGATTGGATTCTGTTTTCTAGTGATTGCTGTCTATAGATCGCAATTAGCGGTTAAAAGTCACGAAAATTCAAATAGTGATGCCATTCCAGTAGAAAACGCGCACACAATTACAGATATTGCAGCACAAGAATCACAATTAGATTCTATTAACAGTGATTTGCAAGAAAAAGATGATACGAATCATTGAAGTAATGTGTGATTTGATCAAAACTATTTCGCCCATAAAATCAAATAATTCTACAATTTTTACTTAATAGACAATATTTATTAAAAAACATTTAATTTAAAGAATACCAAGAAACTTATACGATTGCTTTCCAAACTAAATTTAATTAATAGTTAAAGTTCTTAATTTAAATAAATAAAAGTAAGAGATTAAGGTTTGGACTTCAAGTTTATTTGAACAATGGTACACTAAGTTTGATAATATAATTGCATTATATTTTTACATTTCATCAGTTTTTTATAAAATAAACAGAAAAACTCGGTCTGGATATTTAGTTATCACATCTTATTAGACTATGAAATCGTGAAAAATTTAATGCCCGATCCAAACCTGACAGGCCTAAGAACGAGTCCGAAAAAACCCCACAAATTTATATTTTTTAAGCCCGAACTTTACAGTAAGGTAATATAAATATATTAATTTTAATTATTGAAAATCATAATTCGATCAAAAATAAATTATCAGACAAATTTTGTTTTGTTTTAATAGAGTTCTCTTGTCAGTTAAAGTTAATTTGGCATAATTAAAGTTTTTTCAAATGGCATACTGGAAGCAGGGATGGAAAGTAAATTTTTTGAAAGAAAAATTATTGCACTTATAATATAAGCAATATTTATTTTCCAGTTAAAAGTTTAATATTTCTGTTTTGTTTCCCAGTTTATTGAAATCTTCTGTTAAAACATAAATTTTTTATACGTACTATTTTTTAATTTAACAGTCAAAATGTTTTCTAAATTTAATGCAAACATAAAATAAGTCCAAACCCTTTTAATAACGATGTGAACGGTTTTAAGTGATTTTAATTAATAAATTTATAATTAAAAAATTTAATTCGTGATCGTTAGCTTTAACTATTCAAAATTTGGTATAATATACATATAAGTTTATATTGTGCGCATATTTCCAACTTTCCTATTCATTTTAATGTTTTTAAAATAATTTTAAAAAACTTTTTTAGGTAATAGTTTCGGCAAACTTTTTGTTGCACGCTTATAAAGCTGCGTATATTTATAGATACAAAACAATTTGTGATTTTCAGATTTGTATCGGCTATAGAGGAAAGTAATAATTTATTTTGATAGTATAATATTTCGATTAACTTTTATTCGTAAAAACAATTCGCATTCTAGTTTATTTATTCTTCTGGATATCACTAATTACAGCTATAATGAATAAACCTTATACTGTACTGTACAATAGACCAAACAGTAAACTGGTTTTACGAGTGCGTTCTTTTCGATAAACATGTTTTGATAATAGTTAGGTAATACCGCTCCGAAAATTTAACGTTTAAAGTTCCAAACGATAGTAGAAATTGCATAAATTAAAGATGTTTGTTAAATGCTATTATATAACACTGATTGTTCAAAAAATAAAATTATAGAAATAAAATCGCCACCCAATTATGATATTTAGATATTGTTTTTAATCTATTCTTTTAAACATAGAATGATTACAATTTTAAAAAATTTCAAAAAATCAAAATTACTGTAACGAGAATTATAGTTATATTATTAATAAATATTATATACTGTATAACATATTGGTCTATATATTAATTTACTAAATTAATGAAACAATTTTTAAATTAAAAGAATGTTATTTATATATTAATTAAATATATGTCATTAAGAAAATTACATTATATTTATAATGATTTTTGTTATGTTTTATATAAGATTTTTATCATGATTTTTAACAAAACTTTTTTCAACAAAGATTTTGTTGTTGTTGAAAATAATATTATATTTTAAATGATTTCATTCGGTTTAGAAATATAATTTATATATACGTATTAGTGATCGAAAATATTTAAATTTTCGAATCCACTAACGTTCCACTCATTAACGTTTCACTAATAAAAATCTAAAATTGTTTAGATTATCTCAAATTTCAAACTTTTGTTCACTCTTATTTTAAATAATTAAGTTGCTTAAAAATAATGCAATATATGAGGTATTATTTAAATATAAGTTAAATATAATATTTATCTAAAAAATCAAAAAACTGATACTATTTATGAAAATAAGATGCAGATATTTTCGAAAATGTAGATAAATTGTAGAATTATTTTAATTTTTAAAATATTTTCAATAATTAACTGATAATACCTAGGAAAAATATTTTTGAAAATCTGACAAAAAACTGACTAACGTTCCAATAACAGAAACAAAAAATTGGTTAACGTTTCACTAACGGAATATACAATATTTTTCACTCCAATAATGTTCCATTACCGGTACTATTTTTAAGTTCCAATAACATTCTACGTAAATGGAGCTAAATTTTCAATTACTAATAACGATTAATATGTGAAAGGAATACTAAAATCACTGTCTCTGGCAGTGTTTCAAATTAAGAATTAAATTTCCAAATAAACTAATTTTTTTCGGTTACGAAAGCATTAAATTACATTTTTTGACATATTTTTTAAGTACACCATATCATAAGTTTTTTACATTTACATTATTAATAAATTTTTACAACTGTAGCATTTATTACTTTTAATTTCAATTTTGTGTTGCGTAATATATTTATAAAAATAAGACAAAAATTATTATTAATTTATAAATAAAGCTCACTTTTTCATAGTTTTATGCACATAACTGTAGGATATATACTAACTTAAATTAAACCAAATATGGAAAAACATCAAATTCTTTAATTAATATAATTATGTGAAATTTCTTAATTAATATAAGACTGCGGACACCGGGACAGACGGACAGACATTGTCAAATCCATAAGCTCGCCTTTTTTTAAAAAAAGTGAGCTAAAAAAACAAACAAATTTATTTTTTTCTTTAGATTTTTATTCTTAAAATCATTATTTTCATAACTACAAATATTTAGTTGACAGTGATTTGTTTTCAATAATAAACAGTTTTAGTAAGTTATATAATAATTACTGTATATAAATATATAAGTAAATAATTTTCAGATTCAACACATTTATTTAATGAAAAATTAATATTAAAAATGTATAAATGTATAAAAAGTGTTGTAAAATATGAGACTTCAGTTGAAAATGTAATATTAAAATTAAGATATCATAAATGGAATATTATGTAAATTCACAAAAAAATACTGTCTAAAAATTGTGATATATTAACAATAGGACGGATCAGTTTCAAGTTTTTAATTTCAACCATAGACAGGATCGGCAACATATTCATGATTAAATTTTTAAACATTAAACAATTAAATGCCTGACTTTTAGCTAAAATTTCAGCTCGTATTTATTCTAAGGTTAGAAATAAATGTCATTCACTATAAACCCAATTAATAGGCACCCATTGATGTTCGACAGTTAGCGCATCCACAGCATCACGTAATTGTTCGAACGTTTTCTCAAAATTGTTGTTAACAATAATCAGATCAAAATATTTTTCGTACGCTCTCTGTAGTCGAGCGCTCTCTTCAATAGTTGCCTGAAGATCTTCGTCTTCATAAAATGAAGCCAAACTTTGTAGTGTACGAACGCGACGAGAGTTTTGACGGCCCAACGCTCGATCGAACTAACAAAAGATTTAATAAAATGAATCATTAAAATATTTGTATATTTAAAATTAGTGTCTATTGATTTTAAAAACAATTCATTCGATGCTTACAGTATAAGTTCTTCCTCCGATCGACTGATGATTTCTGTTCCATTCGTGCATAAATCTTAACTGATCCAAAGCTGGCGCCGCAACGAACACAATAAATGGCATAAATTCCGCAGTTTTCAACATTTTCAGGCACTAAATTTAAAATTATTAATTAAATAACAATTAAACATATCAAATACAATAAAATAAATACCTGCGGATTGCAATCAATTACACACATTTTCCCAGATCTAATAATAGCGCGCATCGAATCTAATTTCGTGCCATAAAGATGTTCTTGAAATTCTCCCCATTCAAGGTATTTATTGTCGGCAATGTCTGCCTCCATAATATCACGCCTAACGAAGTGATAATGCTTGCCGTCCTGTTCGCCATCGCGTATTGGTCTTGAGGTATGTGGTAATGGAGTTGCGAA